>MU712339.1:188006-199373 GCA_026770625.1 Nicotiana glauca
TTCTTCTTCGAGTTTGAATCTCAAATTCAGTCAAAACCAAGTCTAACCTTCACCAAAACCCCTCAAAATTGAGATATAAACTCCTAAACATATTCTGAATTATTTACAACAACACCCAATCCAAACAAATAATGATTTTTGAAAACCCAAATTTGAATTCAAAGCTTTCAAGCTTTTTAATGGCTATCAATGGTAGAAAATATATGGAAGAACAGATTTTTTCAACTTTGAGTTGTTGAAACTCGAAAATTTGAATTGTTCGTACTTTTTTTTCTCGAAAATTTGAATTGTAGTTCTAGAAAAAAAGGGGAAGGAAAAAACGTAAAAGAAGAAAAAAAAAGAGAAGCAAAAGAAAGAAAAGGGAGAGAGGAACGTAAGAAAAAAGAAGGGAGCCAAAAAAAAAAAAGCAAAACAAAAGAAAAAAGATTGAGAAGGGGTAGGGAACGAACAAAAAAATTGAAAAAAAAAATGAAGAAAGGAGAACAACGAGAAAGAGCAGAGGCTATAAGAGAGAAAGATCAAAACTAAAAATCAATTAATACCAAGATTCTCTCCTTAATTTTAGCCCTTTTTTTAGGGAATATTCTGCCCTTTTAATACCTAATAGTCAAATGGTATAAAATTTGTAAGTAAAACGTGGACTGGACGGGTAATTAACAAACCATGCATATTTAGGGTAATAAAGTTTCATATATGGTATAGAGAGGTAAAAATCCCTATTCGATATATTCGCTATCTGCTTTGGAATCGACTAATCCAAATTAGCTGTGCAAAACGCCATTAAAAGGGGAAACGCTCCTTAATCTTGATAGTAAAACTAGCAAGATCAATTTTAAGTTCTGATTTTGGGGTAGTTGACGTGAGAATCGACTTCCACATTCTTTTTGTTTTATTATCTTATTATGGCCTTTGCAAACAGCGGTCTATGCAAAATGTTAGATAAATAATTTTGAGTCCATGATGGTAAGCAACCCTCACTTCCAACCGAGAGGTTGTGAGTTCGATTCTTCCCAAGAGCAAGGTGGGAAGTTCTTGGAGGGAAGGATGCCGAAGGTCTATTTGGAAACAGCCAATCTACCCAAGGGTAGGGGTAAGGTCTGCATACACACTACTAGAGCTGTCAATATGGGCGGGGCCGGGCTAGCCCAACCCACGTGGGCTTAAGCAATTGACGGGCTGGGCTGGGCTAGCCCATCATTTTGATGGGCCTTATAATGATCAGCCCACCCCAGCCCTACGTGGGCTGCGGGCCCCCACGGGCCGGCCCATTATTTTTTTAAAATATAATTTTATATTTTATCTTTAAGTTCTAATAAAAAAAGATAATTATTTAAAACTTAAAAAAATCTTATTGAAAAAATTTCACAAAACTTAACTTTTATGTTGTTCCAATATATTACAGTAAACACTAAAAAAATAAAAGACAAGACCATTTCATTCACTAAAAGTCAAAACTTAAAGCAAACTATTCAATAGAACGCCAATAACGCTCATGGGATATCCAATGCATGATCTTCATCAAACACATTTGAATCCGCTTGTTAGAAGGTTGTTTTAACATCTTGACGTTCATCTACATTTACAATTCGTTTGCAATATTAATTAGTAAAATATCAAGAATAATTAAAATTTTAAAACTAATTACGTTTCAAGACTTTGATCTTTTAATCTGATGAACTTAAAACTTAAAGCTTGGGATACTCTTCTTATTATTTTTTGTCATATAAATTTTTATTTTATATATTTTAAATATATATTTTTATTAGGCCCACGAGCTGGCTCGGCCCAGCCTCACGGGCCACGGGCTTACTGGGGCCGTGCTTAAAAGCCTCATTTTTAAATGGGCTCCAAAAATGCTAGCCCAGCCCTACTAAATCACAGGCTGGGCTGGGCCGGCCCAACGGGCCAAGCCCATATTGACGGCTCTACACACTACCCTCCCCAGACCCCACTAAGTGAGATTATACTGAGTTGTTGTTGTTTATTGTGGTGGTCATATGGCTTTATTTTGCGTCTTAAATTGATACTATTTAGTTTTTATTATTTTCAAATGGTGCTTATATATTGCGACTTGTGTATATATAGTGCTATTTAAATAATTTTATATTTACATACTCGATAGTAGGGGTGTGCATTCGAATCAGTTTATCGATAAATCGAATCGATTATTTGTTATCGGTTTATCGATTTCGATTTTGATTTCGAAATTTTCCTTATCGATTTCAATTTAGATTTTGTCCTCTTCAATTATCGGTTTATCGATAAACCGATAATATACTAAAAAGACAAATATACCCTTATTCTATAACACTCTTTTCTTACCTAACTCCCTATGTCCCCAACTCTACTATTTTCTCCACCCTTATTCTTCACTCTTCAGCGCCGCATATGGTCCCTAACCCTATTACTTTCTGTCTTTATCTATGATTATTCACTCTTCAACGCCCTCTTTTGGTTCTTCTTTCACATGTACATGAAAATCCCACTTACCTGCTCTCTTTTCAGCGATTTGATTATCTTTTTGTTTGGTTTCTCTCATGCAATTTTGTGCTATATACTATCTACCTCCACGTTTATTTTTCAGAAAACTTGTCCTGTTGGATCTTGAACTAGCTTCAGATTCCAACTAATAATGGACATCCAAAATAGATAATTCAAGTTAGATGCCTGCAATTTTTATCAACTGTGGTTCAAAAAGTTACAGTAAATCTGTTTAAGCATTTGTAAAGTGTTGCACCTGCAATTTTCTTGAAATTTTTAGCCATGATTAAGCTCGGTTCTTGAAAATGGGTGGTTGTTATACTCCTACATGCTTTTGTATTACTACTATAGAAGATGGAAAACAGTGGTAGTAGCTAGCTTTTAAGAAACTGATGCTATACACAGGCCACAATCAGCAATCTTATTTGAGAATTGTATAACAGAACTGGAAGTTGAAATGTGTGGTCGTTGGTTTCACCCAGAATATTAGTAGTATCATAATCTGCATAGTGCATTCTCCGGAAATGTTTATACTCTGTTTTATCTGTTAAATGACCTTTTTAAGATTCTCTTTATGTAAGGGGGAAAAGCATATTTATTTACTTGGACGGTGTAAGATATCCAAATAATTGCTTTATTCTTATGTTTCCTGCATTATAAATATTCTTATGTTTCCTTCTGAAACGTTTCAATAATCTTAATGTCGATAACCGATAAGTAATTATCGATAAGAGTCAAAATTAAATGGATAAATCGAATGCACACCATACTCGAAAGATAAGGAAATCTCTGCAAAGCGTCAATGACAGGATCATCTTATTAAAATTTCCCACAATAATAATTCTCGTGGGCGACATCAATCTTATAGCTCACTTTACACGTGGATGGTAAAATAAGAATTTCGACTAGAGGAAAATCAAAATAAAAAGAAATAAACAAATAAATAAGCAAAAGGAATTCATCATAAATTGTATGTATAATAAAATAATAATCAATCTATGCAGTACTATTATTTTCCAGCGAAAAGATATTAGTTGACTCTTGCTTACACTAGTTGGTTGGTGATTTCATTCACATCTATTACTTCCTTGACTCATCACTGGTAAAAAGAGCAAGAAGTAGAACGAAAAAACAATGAAGAGACGTTTTAGAAATAAGGAAAATGTTGGATCCATGATTACCCAATTCCTTGCCTGGAACACTCTTTCACTAGAGATGCAAAAACCTTGTAACACAAAGAAACACATGACTTCACATGAAGGTTTTAAACCACATGTAATATAGTAAAACATGAGCTCGTGCATTATAGCAGACACCACAAAAGTATTCACGGTTGCCAATATTTTTGCTGTATTTTCATCACCAACAAAAAAAATACTACTACTCTTGAGTAAGGTTTCAAGACTTGGATCATAGATAGCCAACCTCAACATTCTTGATGAATAACGATTCCATCTTCTTCCCCAGAAATCTTGAAAAGATGTAGCTAAATATGGCTGCTTAAAAATCTCCTCTACCTCATACTTTCCATTTACTGTATCAATTTTGAGTGGAAAAATGGATATGAGTATAAAGTCAATGGACTTTTTGCAATTTGAAAGAGGACCTCTATTGAAACAAAAGAGGATAAGTTTGAAAGAAGTAATCCAAGTTAAGAAGAAAGACAAAACCGCTCTAAGGAATGCAAATGAGAAGCACCATGGGAAAAAATACAAAAGGTAAAAAACTGGTACAAGAGCAAGTATTCTTGGTGTGCCTTTTGGGAGATTTGAAACTAAGAAATAAGTGTAAATTAGTGCTAAAAATAGAAGGAAAAGTACAAGGAAGGCATTTTCCATTCTGTTTTTCCCCTTTTGAATCCTTTTCCTCTTTCCTGAAGTTCTTTCGATATACCCGATAGCTAGCAATTCAATGAATACATCCTGAATGATAGCCTACCTGTAGCCTCAGCTCTCTGCCAAAATGCCCATACCTTTAAATGCTGTCGATTTCGAAATCAATAATAACTGGCCTGCTTCACCAACCCAGTAATTAAGGGATCGTTTTATTAGTAATGGATGACTTAGTAACGCAAACATTAATTATGCAGAGATTATTTCTTATTCATTGTTTGATGTGGTGTACTAAAATTAAAATGCATTGCATATTTTTTAAGAAAATTAGTTGTTTACAAAAATACCCTCCATATTTTTTAGCATTAAGGGACTTTAAGAATAATTGTCTTTAACCATTCTAATGCATGTAGAGATGTCAAAACAGGCCAACCCAACCCAGCCTAACCCAAGCCTCGTGAGCTTTTAATTTGGTGGCTAGGACGGGCTGGCCCGACACATGAATGAGCCTTAAAATGGCCAGCCTAAGAGGGTCGCGGGCTAGGGTGGGTCGGCCCTTCAATTTTTTTTTTAAAAAAATAAAAATAATTTCTTTAAATCCTTAAATATTTTTTCGTGACATAGTTGATTAATCATGTAAACAACTTCTATTTGCTTCGAGCATACAAAAAGCTTGATATTTGACGAGAAATCTTGTAATTGAAATGCAAATTTTCTATATCTCCAGCTCGTTTTTTTAAAGTTACATGAATATTTTTTTAATATTTTTTTCAGATTCAGGGATTGCTTCAGTAAATTTATGTGTTGAGGTTTTTTAATTTAGGATTAACATCATTTGCTGATTTTATCATTATAGTCCATAAAATTTTTAAAATTCTTGAAATTTGCTAGTGCTCAATTTTCTTTTGTGTATTTAAAATTGATCCTTTTCTATCTAAAAAGCGGTTTAAATATTAATAATATCTTAAAATAATCCAAACTGATCATTGGCCACTTAAAGTAATACTTTCTTTTGAAAAAAAGATTATTCTTGGCTACGTAAAACGTTTCGAGTTCGTTATTAATTAAGCAAAAGAAAAACTGATTATGTAAAAAGTCTAAATTCTAGTTGATATGGAAAGGTAAATGAGTAATCTAAGTTTAGTGAATGGGGATTACAATTAATAATTTTATCAGATTTTACTTTTTTTAAAATATTAAATATTTAATAGTTAATTAATTTAAATTTAACTAATTTTTGGCCCACGGACTGGCTCAGGCCCAGCCTTGGTCAATCCTCGAGGGCCAACGACTGTCTTGGGTCGAGATTATAAGCCTCAATTTTAAATGAGCTCAAAAATTCCTAGCCCAACCCTACCTAAGTAGCGGGTTGGGTTGAGTTGGCCTTGTTACACCCCGCAATATTACGATGATATTACATCCTACAGTATTATATTACGATGATGTTACGCCTTGCAGTATTACATTACGGTGATGTCACACTTTGCAGTATTCAGTTACGATGATATTGCACCATGTAGTTGTCACACCCCCTTTTTACTACCCTCGAAAGGGGTATAAAGGAGTTTTTCAATTTAAGTTACAATCAAAGTGGAATTATTTTTGAAATTCAGAATCTCCACTTGGGATAGTTAATGGTGTCCTAAGTCACCGGTTAAATCCCAAATCGAGGAAGTTGACTCTAATTATGGTCCGTGAACACAGAAATTCAGGTAAGGAATTCTGTTAACCCAAGAAAAGGAATTAAGTATTTTCAAGTTTTGTGATTCTATCACGATCGCTTTGATCATACTTGTTAAAATTGTCTAATTACTCATTTTAGAATCTATGTGCATTTGGCTCTTTTAATTAGAAAATTTTCTTGAAACGGATTACGCTCACGTGTACCCATTTATTTGGTGCATCAAAAATTATATCACGTGAACGTGTCCACAATTAGTAATACCTTATTATTATTAAGAAAGTTTGGGCCAAAGTTGCGCGAACGCATACTCTGGCGTTGTTTTTAGAAATCGCAATCATGTCACACAAATGTGTCCACA
This sequence comes from Nicotiana glauca, assembly GCA_026770625.1. Classification (NCBI taxonomy): domain Eukaryota; kingdom Viridiplantae; phylum Streptophyta; class Magnoliopsida; order Solanales; family Solanaceae; genus Nicotiana; species Nicotiana glauca. The sequence continues at coordinate 194,362 of MU712339.1, forward strand.
ACCGTGATAGTATATTAAACGTGCCTAAAGCAGACTACGAACATTTGTCATTTTTATATCTAGGTAATGGAATTAAAACGAGGGCCATGTATTATTAAATGGTGGATGCCACACCTCGGATTATATAAACTAAACTTAATTTAGCGGCTTATTAAAATAATTTTATTACTAAGAAAGTTTGATCAAAGTTGTGCCAACGCATATTCTGAATTGATTTTTAGAATGGTAATCATATCACGTGAACGTGTACATAAGCACCATTATATTTTAGTCACGCTTAAAAGCTTTTCTATGAATATTCATTATTAATAACTAATAAAAATATTCTGTGAGGGCCATAGGTTAATCAGGATGGCACACCTCAATCTAGTCAAAAGAGTTACTTTTGCACAGCTATTAACTGAAAGGAAAATGATATATGCACTAGGCCATTAAGTAAAGTCTTCCTTGGGCTTCACCTGTAAAGACAGTTTGAAAAGGGAGCTGGGCTCGAAGGCTAGCCCAAGGAAACAAACATCTACTCATCTCTAAATGACCCCAAAATCCAGGCCCAAAGTAAGCTAATTCTGATGAGGAGTAAATGATGAGGAACATGGGACCCAGGATTGAGTCCAAACAGAGCGCAGGAATCATTTGAAGCCTAAGAAAACTGTCTGAGCCCATTTAGCTATGATCATCATGCAACAAAATGATATACAAGCTCTAAATGCTATCAGTCCCAAATAACCCTATCACACATCTAAGGAAACACTATTTTGAATTTAATTGAATAAGTATATGAGGTTAAGACTATGCAGCATTCCAATCTCAATTTAAACTCAAGCTGAATTATAAACAAAATGTGTGAGATTCAGACCTCAATTTTAACCTTGCAAACAGCAGTGAAAATCCTACACAGTCTGGAATATTTAACACTTATCAAAGTAATAACTTATTACTCAACCTATAGATCTTTAAGAACACAAATGCTCGAACCAAACGTTTATAAGGAAATAAGCCAACAAAATTATTTTATGGCTAACTCCTAAAACAGAAAGTTTCACACTGAATTTGATAGGCTTAAACAAAACCAAAAGAAAAGTATTCAATCTAGCTTAGACACATGTTGCAGGAAGTTCCAACATTCTTCATATCCAACAAAACAAAATTTTAATTAATTCACAAAACAATATACTGAATTAGGATGTTGAACCAACGCTACGAACGAGATTCAAGTCATGTAACATGAATAAGCAAATAAACACATAGAAGAAAACTAAGTTATTATAGAAAACTGAATGATCTTAAAAAAACATAGGAATAAAATTCAACAAGCGACATCAACTATGAGATTTCTAGCATTGGGTTACATATTTTCATTTCAACATGTCATTCAGGGCCCAAGGAATACCTAAAAGTAAAAATAAAGCAAAGAAAGTGAGGATTTCAGCAGTAACAGTAGCTCAGCAAATCAACACATCCACGTTTAGCTTCCTTAAACCATTTTTAAAACTCAAATAGTTCAGAAATTCTTTGAAACTCTTAAACTATTGCTAATAATGAAACCAAAGAACAATTCCCAGCAATTTTAACCTCAAAAAGATCCAGAAACTTTTAGTGCCTTTTAGAGTATGAATTTGATCTTTTTTTTTTTTAGAAAATTTTGTGCAAAAAAAGAGGCTTAAAATCTGGTCTTGAGTGAATGAAATCCAGCCTCTTCATAGGCCTAGAGAAAATACCATGTGCTGAAACAGAATGGGAAAATATTCTCAGCTTGCAGGGCATCTTTTTAACTGAATGAGACAGCTGACAGCCTTTAATTGGCTCCAGCACTTGTGTTGGCCAAGATTGGGCCAGCCAGCTGCCCATATTCTAGAAGCTCCTAATGTTAGCCTTTTCTGAAAACCTCATTTCTATTTTCCAAATTAACCCCTTAAGTTCCTAATTGTTCATTTAACACCCTAAAAGTCTGAACATTTTACAAACTAAACAAAAAACTCTGTAACAGAATCCATAGGCCAACCGAATCAAATGGCATTAATCTTTGAAATCTAAATAGGTTAACATTGAAATGTACTCATAAATAAACCCACACTTGAACAATCAGAACTAACATTTAGCAAGAAAAATCAATAATTGAACCTATCTGAGATTTAAACTCTAAAACAATTAACACAACCATCTTCACGGGGGATCAAAACATTACGATTCACTAACATATAAGATTCATTAAACACAAGTTAAACCAATTAAAATAAGCCCTAAGTGAAAAACTATTGATTCTGATGGAAAAAATGCAATATTTTTAACCCTAAAATGATAACTAACATTGGCAATCATTCACAGGAAAAATGGAATCAAACGGCTTGAAATTAAAACTAACTATTCCTTTTCATTTTTAGATAAAAGAAACAGAAATGAACAAAACAAAAAAAAAATAGAAGAAAAGGATAAGAAGTTGAAGAAAGACAGGAAAATGAAAAAATAGAAAAAGGAAGGAAAAGAAGTACTTACTGCAATGAACAACTATTATTCGATAAAATTTCTTAGGTCTTTGGATTATGCATGAAATCCGGTGAACTTTGAAATGGACCGGAATCGGTACTAATCAATTGTGCTTGATAAGAACAATCAACTGGCACAAATTCCGATCCCAAACCAATCCTCAAATACATTTTGGACTCAAAGGGGAAGCAAATTAGGGTTTTCACTTTCTTCTTGGAACCAAATACAAAATTGGGACAAATGGATGGGGTTTTTTGGGAAGGTGATGGTAGTTTAGGGTTCAGAGGGGTGCGAAGATTGTGGGGGTGTGATTTTGGAGTGGTTGGGTGAGTTAGGGGTTTTTAGGTTGAGTCTCGAATTTAATATTTGACGAGTTTGAGGGGAATTTGGGGAAAAAGATCTAGAGATTCAGAAAGAGGAAGGCAAAGGGATTATGTGGTGTAATTTTCGGGTAGTTTGGAGACCGACCGCCTGCCGGAGATGATGATGATTTTTAGGGCGGTGGCTAGGGTTTGCTGTGTTAGAGACGAGAGAGATGATGAATGGGAAGGGTCCGAATTCGGGGGGGGGGGAGGGGTGAACTATTTAGGACCGTTATACACTGAGTCTAAGTTCAGTTCGGAGCCGTTGGATCACAATGATCCAACGGTTGTGATGGGGGATGACCAAAACGGGGCCGTTTAGTTTAGATAGGGAGTTGGACCGGGTTACACGTTGGGCCTGGGGTGGATTTGGGTCGAAAAATTGGCTGGGTTTCCACTGAATTGGCCCAATTCAGGGATTTAAAGCAAACTCTCAATTTCCTTTTCTTTTGTTTTATTATTCTTTTTTTTCTTTTCTATAATTAATTAAAATCATTAATTAAATCCTAAATTAATATAATCTATAAAATTAAGCTAATTTTCTACCATAATATTTACAAAAATTAATTACTCCTAAATTAAAAGAGTAAATTACTAATTTAAAGCTTTAAATGCAAAAGTAAGCCAATTTTTGTGATTTTTATTTTTTAATAAAGCAACTAATTTATGAATTATCTTAAAAACGTAGAAATAAATCCTAAATGCAATGCATGGTATTTTTGATATTTTCATGATTTTAAACAGAAATAAACATGTACTGAAATGCAAACAATTGACACAAATTCTCACAAAATCCTATAAAATTGCACATAATGGAAAAAATTTATTTTCTTGAATTTTACAGGATTAATTCATATAGGATAAAAATCAAGTGCTCACAGCTACCTCTCTTTGCTTGGAAACACGAAGAGTTTTCGTGCAAAGATAAAGTGAGCGGATACGAGCGATTTGTGCCCGTTCGAATACTCTGTGGGAAGCACTTTTGAAAGATTTTACCGCACCTTGCTTTTGAGGTTGCCTACATATCCTTGGCTATAAAGGAATCATGCTAGTGTATTTCGGGAAGTTTCGGTAGCTGGGACTACCAGAAAGCTGTGATTTCACTGTTATTACTGCTGCTATTGCTCGCCGAACTCCTTATTAAACCAAGACAAAATAAAAGAAGCTAGACTAAACTATGACCTAGGAATTGCAAGAGTTCTATCTATATCTTCAAATTTAATCTCGCAGTTTCTGCTGCTCGGCTGACTTGTACTCTCCAGGTGAGCTTCCTTTGTTGCTGATTTGAATTGCATTCTGATCATATGCTAAAAACTCATGTTTTAGTTATTGTAACAACACTATAAGTATTGCATTTCACAATGATTTGAGCTTAAATGATTATGAGTTGTACTAAATTCATGATTTATGCCTTGCAGGAAGAGTTTCCAACTTAAGAATTAATTCGGAATGAATTTGAGTAATTTGAGGCTTTGAAGTCTGAGTAAAAGCTAAATAAATCAAGTTGGAATCGTGTTCGGGGGTCACAACGCAAGTCCGGAGAACAAAACAATGAGTTGAGTAGGCATACGACACATTGTCTAGTAAAATGGCCATAACTTTTTACTCAGAACTCCGTTTGGGCTCCATAATATATTGATGGATAGCTATTTAAAAGGGCTACAACTTTGATTTTATGTATTTTACCGAATTCCCAGATGCGCGAAAAGATGCGCGAAGTGTTACTTCGCGCATCACTTCGCGCATTTTGGAAAACATTCTGCCTTGGTTGCGCGAAGAGATGCGCGAAGTATCTTCTTCACGCATTACTTCGCGCATTGCTGTCCGAGAAGTGTATTATTGAGGGGTAAAATGGAAAAACTGAAGGGATCCACTCAATTTACTTAAAGTAAACCTCCATTATTGAGAGAGAAGGAGGGGAGATCAGATTTTAGAGAGAAGGAGGAGGAGGAGATACATCTTGGAGCTAGGAGAAGAGAAGAAGAACAACATCTTGGAGCAAGGATTCAAAGAGTTCTTCTAAACTTTCTTCTAGTTCTTTGTTTATATTGTATTTAAAACTTTTATTGTTGATATTTGTATGAATATGAATAGCTAAAAACTCTAGTATTCTAGGGTCATGGGTGTTAGATGATCTTGTTGTTTGAAGCTTAGATTGTAGATCTT
>MU712350.1:8572-41792 GCA_026770625.1 Nicotiana glauca
TTAAAGCGGGGCCGGTAGCGGGTTTAATGCGGGACAACTTTGAATTTAATCTTTTTTGAAATAAAGCAATCCTTTCAACTACAATTTCACATTCTTCTTCACTAGCACGAATACTATTTTTATTTATAATTAACCAATTTGCATAAGTTTCACCAAAATAATATTACATAAGTCTAGATATCATATTAGTAATAGAAAATAATAGTAACCTATTTATTTCGGAAGATCAACGTAATACTCTCTCAGTTTTATGTTTATGTTATTCTATTAAACTCTTTATTTTATAAAATTCTAAAATGTCAAACTAGTTTGTTTAAGAAAAAAATTAAAGAAAAGCGAAAAAAAATTAAGTGGGGTGGGGCAGATGGAAAACTGAAAAAATAACTGTAATGATCTGACCGGTCGTATTGAGATCTAGCACGTCGTTCGACGGTTTGAGGCCATGAGCAGCTTCACTTCAGGTATTATGACCTGTACGCGTGGTCGGAATTGAATTTTTGGAAGTTTGGAGTTGATTTGAAAAGAAAATTCTCACTTCAAAAGCTTTAAGTTGGAAGAATTGACAAAGGTTGGATTTTTTAGTAAACAACCTTGGAATCGGGATTTGAAGGTTCCAACATGTAACAACCCGATCGGTCATTTTGAGTAGTTGCACTTCGCTTGCCAGATCTCTAGGGCATGACTATCCCCATATGATGTATTATGACTTATGTGAATCATCAGTGTTGGTTCTCAGGTTAATCGGAACAGATATGGAAGAATGATTCTCAACTTGAAGCTTTAAATTTTAAAGGTTTGACCAAGTTTTGACTTGTCATATTCGATCTCAGATTTGGGTTTTTATGATTTGGTTAGCTCCGTTAGGTGATTTTGGACTTGGGAGAGTGTCCGGAATGTGATTTGGAGGTTTGTGGTAGAATTAGGCTTGAATTGGCGAAATTGAAAATTTGGCATTTCCCGGTTGGTAGTGGAAAATTTTGATATCGGGGTCGGAATGGAATTTCGGAAATTGGAGTAGGTCTTTCGTGTCATTTGTGACGTGTGTGTCAAATTTTAGGTCATTCGGACGAGGTTTGAAAGGTTTTGGCATTGGTTGCGGAATTTGAAAGTTTGGAAATCCTTAGGCTTGAATTAGAGGGTGATTTGATGTTTTGATGTTGTTTTAAGTGTTCCAAAGGTTGGAATAAGTTTGAATGGTGATATGTGACTTGTTGGCAAGTTTGGTTAAGGTCCCGAGGGCCTCAGGATGGATTTGAGTGGTTTACGGGAAAGTTTGGCTTTGAGTGTTGCTGCAAATTTTGATGCTTCTGTCATTCTCGCACCTGCAGATTGGAGACCGCAGGTGCGAGGATGCAGATGTGGTAAGGAGAACGCAGGTGCGTGTTCTGGCCATCACGAGAAGAACCGCATATGCAGCTATTTTGACGCATCTGCGGTACCGTGGGTGCGGTTTATGGGCGCAGATGTGGTCCGGGTTCTTTAAGTGATTTTCGCAGATGCGCACCTAGGACCGGAGGTGCGAGGTAATATCCATAGGTGCGGAATCCCTGGGCAGAAAGTATATAAGTTCCCCTTCACGAAATTTAGCCCATTCCACCATTTTTTAAGTCGGGATTGAAGCTCTTGGAGGGTTTTGAAGAGGGAATCAAGGGGAAACTTGTTGAGGTAAGATTTTTGAACTTAATAATGGATTCTATAATGATTCTCAGTAGATCAAGCTTGGAATTTTTGGGATTTAAGGGTGAAAATTGGGGAACTAGGGCTTGGAACTTGAGAGTTAAAATTGGGGATTTGAGGGGTCATTTGAGGTCTGATTTTGATGATTTTGGTATGTATAGACTCGGGAGTGATAGGAGTTTTTAGTTTTACAATTTTTGTTGGATTCCGAGATGTGGGCCCGGGGGTCGGGTTCTAGCAAATTCGATATTTTAGGTCTAATTTGATAATTTTCATGTGAGTTTTGTTTCTTTGGCATGTATTGATGATGTGATACTGATTTTGGTTAGATTCAGAGCATTTGGAGGGCGAGTCGAGAGGCAAGGGCATCACGGGTTAGAGCTTTGGCCGGTTTGAGGTAAGTAATGACTGTAAATCTTGTCCTGAGGGTATGAAACCCCGTATTTCACATTGTTTCACTACTTTGAGGTGACGCACACACTAGATGACGAGCGTGGGGGCATGCAACGTTGGGGATTATGACTTGGTCCATCCCGTACGACTATTAAGTCGCGTATCTAATTGAAAACTATTTGATACTATTGTGTTTTGGAAAGCATTACTATGTTTTGGGCTGAATGCCATATTTGGGCCTCGTGCCAAATGTTTGGACCTTAGGGACTTTTTATTACTTTTCCTCACTGTTTTGATTTAATATTTGTATCCAGTCATGTTGTTTTTACTCATTTCATAACTCAACATTATTTACTCAGTTTTGATACTTTAATTGATATTTTGGGTTGAACGCTTTGTTTTACTGTTAGCCCGAGTGGCTTGAGAGGTTTCTGAATGAGTGAGGCTAAGGGCCTGTGTTGTGAGGATATTATGGGATCAGGCTGCACACCGCAGCAGGTTGTTACTGATTCATGATATTGTGAGGCCGGGGGCCTGATTGATTTATACCACGAGGTGGCTTATTGTTATGTGAGGTCGAGGGCCTAATTGATTATGCCACGAGATGGCTTATTATAGCGTTTGGGCTGTAGGAGCCCCTCCAGAGTTTGAACACCACCAGTGAGCACGGGTACCCAGAGTGAGTGATATGATATTGCCCGAGGGGTTATTCTTGATTCATGTTAAGCCTGAGGGGTTGTTTACGAGTGATTGTGAGGTATGCCCGAGGGCTGTATATGAGTGACAGTGATGATTGCCCGAGGGCCTATTTATGACTTATGTTGCCCGAGGGACTGCTTATGATTCATGTTGCCCGAGGGGCAGCATACGAGTGTGTTTTGCCCGAGGGGTCGACTATGTTTTTATCATTTTTACTCGCTGTTTCAGCACTTGTATGAAAACTGCTGAAAGATGTTTTAAATGGATTTTTCACATCTTCAAATGATTTCTACCGAAAACTAGATTTTTAACAAAATAATTTGGTTTGCATACTGTTTTGGAAACACACTGTACTTACTGTGGTGTTATGACGTGAATTATATGATTTCTTACTGCTCAATCATTATTTACTTTAATTACTTACTGAATTGGTGTACACATATTACTCCCTGCACCTTGTGTGCAGAATTGGGAGTTACGGATCGTGATAGTTAGCGCTGATATTTCATCCAGCGGGTCTTTCGGAGTCGGCAAGGTAATTGCATGGCATTCGCAGCCTTGCTCTTCTCCCTCTTATATTCCTTAGTCTATTTTTAGTATTTTCCAGACTGTTATAGTGTTCATTATATTCAGACCATTAGTAGATTTTCGTACCTTGTGACACCCCGATGTCGGGCTTATGTTTCTTTCGCACTTGTTATGTAGACTTACACTGTGAATTCTATTAATTAATAGCTTAAAATTTTCTTTTTATGAAATATTGGTTTGAATTGGGATTGTGTCAGCTGGTCTAGTTTCATGATAGGTGCCATCACAACCGGGTTGGTTTTGGGGTCGTGACAAGCTGGTATCAAATCCTAGGTTACATAGGTCTTATGAGTCATGAACAGATTTAGTAGAGTCTCGCGAATCGATAAGGAGACATCTGTATTTATCTTCAAAAGGTTGTAGAACCTTTAGGAAAACTTCACATTCTTGAATTCTTATCGTGCGTCATTGATTCAGACTTAAATGTAACTCACGAAATTCCTTCCACGCATTTGTATGCGCGCATGAGCACTCGGTATCAGTTGTACATCGACGACTTGTGATTCCTTGAATGAGGGGCAAGACGTTATTTCTATATATTGATTTTGGGCCAGTCTGGAGGACTTGAGGCTGGGCTTTGCCTGTAGTTTGAGCACCGAGGTGTTGATTGTGTGAGCACGTGTTTTTGGAGTTATATGTTCGATAGTGTCCCTATTTGTGGAAGTGATGACTGGATAGCTACGTGATGAGTATGATGTGACTGCGAGATGTGTTCATATGATTTGAATGTGATGAGAAGGGTCCGCTTGAGGGTAGAAAGAACTATCTGGTGCTTGATTTCCATGGTAATTTGATGTATAGCCCTAGTTGTGGATGTGTTGAAGGATCTTTTCATGTTGTCTAGTTGGGGAGTGAAGTATATTTCATATTATGATATGAGTTCAGACTTTGGAAGATTAAGTGATTGCGTGATGTTTATGACGGTGGAAGGGTATAAAGAGATGTTAGTTTGAGGCAAAGTAGGTGGGTTATCTCCCGCGGAGTGTTCTGAAGTCTGTGTGATCCTTATGTTGTTTGTTGGAAGACCTCTTTTATCAGTGAAGTATATGTGTTGCAATTTGAATTTGGATCGCTTAAAAGAGTGGGCTTGACAGTTACGAGGGCGAATGCAAGATTTGCAGAAGATTTGAAGTGCTAGATGAATTGTGTTGCACAAGATTTTGAAGGATTAAATTTAATCTCACTAAGGTATTATGGTAGTAATAGAGTATATGCATTGTGAGTTATTGGATGTTTTGATCTATGGCTTTGAGCTAAGTGTGTAGTCTGCTATTGATCAGTTGATTGCACGGTTATGTGCTATGTTAGTTCCAGTTTGAGGCATACTGGTGAATTAGTTATGTCTTACAGAGGTTGAGATCGAGGATGACTCGAATAAAAGAAATTTTGGATAGGGGTTGTGTTATGTTTTATGGGTGTATAAGAATCATGGAGTGACTTGAGTTGTTAATGGTGAAGGATGTAATGTGCATGGAGCAGGAATTTATTTGGTCGTATTAAGGCGGGGTTACTTTCTGGGGTGTTGGAGTGCTAATGGAGCACAGGTTGTTCGGTCCATTTCATCAGTTTAATTGAAACTTGAGTAGAGTGGATAACTCCCGAGAATGGTTTTAAAGAATTCAAGAATTACATGTAATAATTGGAGATCTTCATGATGTGTATTTGTCTAGAAACTGAGATTTACTTTAGAGGATGTCGAGACTTGTGGCATTCTACATCACTATGGATTCTACATATAAGTATCAAGAAGGTAAAGTTAATGGCTTTAGATTTACAGGAAGTCTCTTCAGGGTAAGCATTTGGAATGTGGTGCTTTTGGGGATATTTAAGAGAGTATTCAGTGGCTTATGAGCCTTAGGCGGTGTGGTTTTATGCTTGGGTCTCATGTGGTGAGTTTGGGTTGAGGATTGCGTTATTATTGTGAGGGGAAGTATCAAATTGAAGGTAATTTAGAATGAACTTAGATAAATAGGATAGCTTGGCAGTAGGTCGGATCGATATGGTAAAGGATATGATTATTTCTTTGGGTGCCTATGAGTTAATGAGATTCTATAGGTGTTTTACTGCAATGCTCTTGGATTTTTGGTGACCTGCGTAACTTGGTTGAGTTAAAAGGATTCATTCCTGACGGTTTGTTTTTTTGCAAATGGGATTCAGAGTGTTATTGATGGTTTCTACCATGGTTAGAGATGTATATTTTCTACTGGCGTGAGGAATATGTGATGTATAGTGATATTCTTCTAGATGGGATCAAACGGAAAGTTCTTGGCTAGTTGAGTACGTAGTTGCTTGTGCCCCGGAATGGATTATGAAATTCTTATATTTATCATAGGATGACATGGTATATGCAGTATGTTGTGTAGGTTGAGATTTGCATGTGTAAGGTCACGGCTTAGTTCTGGAAGGAAGGACATAATTTCTTATGCAGCACGGGCAGTTTTAGATGACTAGGCAAATGATATTACTAATTGGTGTGGCTTGATGAGGGTATAGATTTCAGAAAGGGCAATGTGATTGAGTTAATAATACTTCATTGGTATTGTGACACACTCTTGTTTGATCGACTGTTGATATTCGAGTTTGCTTGGTCGCACAGAAGAATTATAGGAGTATCCCTCGTGGAATTATTGGGTATTAGAGGTGTGTATATATTAGAACCGTGGAGTTGGGATCGAATATGGTGATTCGCGTGCTTTATGGATTTGGAGACTAGGAGTTCTCATAAACAGGTTATGTCATGGTTGTGGACCGCGTATATCGGTCTTTTGTGATGATTTATTAGGGGGTTTGGAGGCCCGACTGGATACTTTGTTGCTTATCATGGTGGATATTGATGTGATATTGGGTATGGATCGGTTGTCTTTGTGTCATGCTATTCTGGACTGTTACGCTAAGATGACGATGTTGGCTATGCCAGGGATGCCACGAATTGAGTGGCGAGGTTTGACGGATTATGTTCCCAGCAGAGTGATTTCATTTTTGAAGACCCAACAGATGGTTGAGAAGGGTTGTCTTTCTTAATTGACCTTCGTGAGGGATGTTAGAGCAGATACTCCTACCATTGTTTCAGTCCTGGTAGTGAGGGATTTTTCCGGATGTGTTTCCTGCAGACCTGTCGGCCTGACAGGGTTATTGATTTTAGTATTGATTTGGTGATCGGGCACCCAGCCTTTTCTACTCCACCATATCATATGGCACCGGAGGAGTTAAATGAGTTGAAGGAGCAGCTTCAGGAACTCCTTAATAAGGGGTTCATTAGTAGGCCAATATGGATGTATGTTCTGCATTCAATTGTTATTAAGCTTATTTGTGTTCTGGGGTGATCTATGAGTTACCTTTCCATATTGCGAGGAGTTATGATTTGTTGGTTGTATACACATATGGTGCAGTTCTACTGGGGTCTCATAGAAAAATTCGAGCGGGAAAAGTATTGGGTATTGCTCGGTGGATGGCGTATGGGTTATGTTCTTTTATGTTTGTGTAGTGTATGTCATTTGCTTCCCCGTGATTATGGTAATGCACTCTGGGTCTTTGATGTTGAATTCCGAATGGTTATGGGTTTCGAGCAGGGTGGCTTGAGGTATATAAAGCAGACCAGCGTTTGGATGGGGTCACGCGTTGTAGCAAAGTAATGTGGAGGTATGATCCTTTGGGGTTAGATTCCTATGTTTTGGTCCTAAGATATGTGATGGGTTCTCAGCATTGTTTTGTGATGATATTGGTGAGCTTATGGTACATGCCTCTCATTTGATTCATTTTCCATGAATTGAGTACATTGGGACTGTTGCTTATTGGTGTGCGGGTTTCCTGGGTTATGATTTTAGATTGTATCGATATGTCATGTCACCAGAATAGTCGTGTTGGATGAGACAAGGTCTTTGAGATCTATAATGAATACTATCGGATTCGATTTCAGTATGTTGGAAGGATAGTATCGGGATTCATCTTAGAAATTTAATATGGTCTTTGCCAAAGGAGAAGGGGCCTCTTGATTGGTTGATCTGAGGAATGGTTGTGACTTTCTACGTGTTTCATTCATCATTGGTAGTATATTAAAGTGTTGGAATGAGACTTTAATTGATAAGAGGTTTATTATCGGTATATGGTTGTTTTGAGCAGCTACCATGATTAGAAGTTATCGCTACTAGTGATTAAGTTATGAGGTATAGCATGTAATATAATCTAGGGTTATAGATAAGGTTTGTTACATATTGTACGGACTTATCCAGATTATAGATGTGAGGTTCTGATCTGATAAATAATTTCGAAAGTGGAAATTTGGTGCTAAGGTTAATGGGCTAGGTTGAATTGTGAAATTTCAGTTATGTTGTGCTATCGGGCCTATAAGGGATAGAGTGATGTGGAGTCACCCCCGGCTACGTGCATGGTAAGAATAAACAACATTTTTTTGGCTTTTGGGAACAACTTTGGGCATGTTCGAGGACGAACATATGTTTAAGGGGGGAAGGATGTAACGACCTGATCAGTTATTTTGAGTAGTTGCACTTTGCTTGCCAGATCTCGGACATGACTAGCCCCATATGATATATTATGACTTATGTGAATCATCAGTTTTGGTTCTCAAGTTAATTGGAACAGATATGAAAGAATGATCGCAGTTTGAAGCTTTAAATTTGAAAGGTTTGAGCAAGTTTTGACTTTTAGTGTTCGATCTCGGATTTGGGTTTTTGTAATTTGGTTAGCTCTGTTAGGTGATTTTGGACTTGGAAAAGTGTCCAGATTATAATTTGGAGGTCCGTGGTAGAATTAGGCTTGAATTGGCAAAATTGTAAAATTGGCATTTCCCGGTCGATAGTGGAAAATTTTGATATCGGGGTTAGAATGGAATTCAAAAAATTGGAGTAGGTCTGTCGTGTCATTTGTGAGGTGCATGCAAAATTTTAGGTCATTCAGACAAGGTTTGATTGGTTTTGGCATCTGTTGCGAAATTTGAAAGTTTGGAAATCCTTAGGCTTGAATCCGAGGATGATTTGATGTTTTGATGTTGTTTTGAGTGTTCTGAAGGTTGGAATAAGTTTTAATGGTGATATGTGAATTGTTGGCAAGTTTGGTTGAGGTCATGAGGGCTTCGGGATGGATTTGAGTGGTTTACGGGAAAGTTTGGCTTTGAGTGTTGCTGCACATTTTGATGCTTCTGTCATTTCCGCACATGTGGATTGGGGACCACAGGTGCAAGGACGCAGATGCGGTAAGGAGACCGCAGGTGCCTATTCCGTCCATTAGGAGAAGAACCGCAGATGTAGTTATTTTGACGCATCTGCGGCACAACAGGTGCAGTTTATGGGCGTAGATTTTGTCCGGTTTCTTTAAGTGATTTTCGCAGATGCGCACCTGTTACTAGATTTTTAATGGTTTTTTCACATCTTCAAATGATTTCAACCAAAGACTAGATTTTTAAAAAAATGATTTGGTATACATACTATTTTGGAAACACATTGTACTTACTGTGGTGTTATGACGTGGATTATTTGTTTTCTTACTGTTCAGTCTTTATTTACTCTTATTACTTACTGAGTTGGTGTACTCACATTACTCTATGTACCTTGTGTGTAGATTCAGGAGTTGTGGGTCGTGATAGTGAGCACTGATCTTTCATCGAGTGGGTCTTTCGGAGTCGGCAAGGTAGCTACATGGCATTCCCAGCCTTGCTCTTCTCCCTCTTATCTTCCTTAGTCTATTTTTAGTATTTTCCAGAATGTGATAGTCTTCGTTGTAATCAGACCATTAGTAGATGCTCGTGACTTGTGAGACCCCGATGTCGGGATTATGTTTCTTACATTGTGAATCCCATTAATTAATAGCTTAAAACGTTCTTTTTATAAAATATTGGTCTGGATTGGGATTGTGTCGGCTGGCCTAGTTTCATGATAGGCGCCATCACGACCGGGTTGGTTTCGGGGTCATGACACAGCAGATTCGTATAATAATAAGTGTACGAGTCATATTATAAGTAATGTGGGGTCTAAGGAGAGCCTCAAGTCTAAGTCAAATTGGAAATTATATGATAGACTAAAGTTCCAAATGAGTACACACAAAGTCTAGTTTCTAACACTTCAAACTGTCCATCATTTGGATATTTCTACAAGTAGTTATGGACGTTTTAGTAAAAGGCGTCCAGCAGGGGAAAACCTGTAATACGATGTACAATCTACACAGCGCAAGGTACAACTCGCTGAAGCACCTGTGCTTATATAAGGCAGTCACGGGCAACAATCATTTTTTGGGGATTTTCTTGAGCTAGGGATTGGTTCTTTCATGGTGGATTCGACCTTGGAAACTACTTAAGAATACAAGGTGAGTGTTTTTGGATATTTTAAGTTAATAACATCCTATTAACACTAGTATTAATATCATTCAATCTTTGAAACCCCTAGAAATCTTCCAAGTGGTTCAAGAACATCAAATTTTCCAAACATTGGATTTTTAAGGAAAAACTTCAAGAAGGTAATACTAATACTTCAAGCTCATGTCTTATGATTCGGTGAGAGTAGTTCTAGTATTTGTTTCAAGTTGTTATGGTTGGATAATTAATTTCATAAACCCTTGTTCATGGCATGAATAGTGTTCTTAAGAAAAGGAGGGAAAGATAAATAGTGTTCTTAGAAATGAAATTAAAGGATGCAATGAACCTATGGAGTCATTTTCTAGATTAGTTGGAAGTGTTCAACTAAGTAATCACCAAACTGAATGTTTTGGAAATGTTGGTTAAGGAAGACGATGAATAGTAATTTGGAAGTGTTGGAGAATTAATGTAGTATCATTGATGACTTCAAATGGGTATTAAATGATAAGAGTGGAGTTGAATGTGCTAGTAATTGAACCTTTTAGACGATTTGAGCTGGAAGCTCGTAGCCAACTTGTTGGCCATAAATTGATATTGATAAATATTTTAGAGTCATATTTTGATAGTAATTGGGATTATAATTGTAGATATCAATTTGTTGGTGGCGTATGAGCATTTTACTCAATGTTATGATGTCGGAGGAGGATTAAAAGCTTGTGAATGTTAATAAAGCAAAAACGAGTTTTGGAACATTGGGCATCAATCGAGTTGTTTGAAAGGCTTGGAAGCCGGCTATGGAACTTCGGAGCGAGGCAAGTCTCTTTTTTAACCTTGTAAGAGGGAATTAACCCCATAGGTGAAGTAAATTAATATGTGCTTCTAATTGTGGGGGCTACGTACGCACAAAGTGACGAGAGTCCATAAGTAGCTACTAGCTATGCTTATGTTTGGGTAGTCTAGGTTTACATCATGCCTTGTTGATATTGTTGTTGA
This sequence comes from Nicotiana glauca, assembly GCA_026770625.1. NCBI lineage: Eukaryota > Viridiplantae > Streptophyta > Magnoliopsida > Solanales > Solanaceae > Nicotiana > Nicotiana glauca. The sequence goes on from MU712350.1 coordinate 19,227, forward strand.
TTTATGTTTATTATTTGCCTTGAGAAAAAATAAGATTGAGGTTGAATAATAATTGTCTTGAAAGAATCTAAATTTGAAGAATTTAAGATTTAAAAGGTTTCATTTGAACTTCGTAATTTCGAAAAGAATGGTGAAATACTATATAGCGCGTCGCATGTATGTTTCGCGAGCGGTGTAATTCTCTTAAAAGGCTTCAAGCTGAATTTCCCTTATTTTGAAAATAATAAATAAATAGATATGATTTAATTGTTAAACTTATATTTGACCGCATCGCAGGTATAATTCACGAGCGGCGTAACTCCTTAAACTTATATTTGACCACATCGCAGGTATGATTCGCGAGCAGGTAATTCCTTAAATTTACATTTGACAGCGCCGCATGTGTGATTCACGAGTGGGGTAATAGATGCATCTATGGTTCACGCCGTTTGACCCTCAGCAGTGCACAATTTATATTTATATTGGATCAGGCAGAATGTCCTCGGTGGAATTTATGTGTGATAATAGAACTGGAAAGCCTTTCCATAACTTGTATAAATTTGTTATTTAAGAGATCAAATGTTTTAAATGAAGGAAGTGTTTTGGGGTTCTTTAATATTGATGAAAGAATTGTTCAGCTATTTCTTGTTCTGAGTTTTGTTATTATCTATATAAATCATGCTTAATTAGAATTTCATATTATCATATTGTTGGACCACTAGTAAGTGTCGGAGTCGGCCTCTCGTCACTACTTCTTCGAGGTTAGACTGGATACTTACTTGATACGCGTTGTTTTCGTACGCATACTATACTTTCTGTACATTTTATTGTATAGGTGTGTTTAGTAGCCTTGTGGACGTCGCGACGTGGTTGACTCGGGGACTTAGGCGAGCTACATATTTTGTATGATCCTCATCTAGTAGAGTCTCCTTCAAACTATTTGTATTTTTTTTTTTCAAATTTATATTTCGGACAGTTATTGTATTTTATTTTATTCCCTAGTAAATAATCATGCACTTGTGACACCGGGTTCTGGGATGATTATGAGATACTTAGTATTAAAATTTGGAAAATATTATTATTATTATTCTGTAAAGTTAATCTTTTACCAGTCAAATTGAAGGAAATTTATGATTTCAGAAATATTACAATGAGAATTAACTAATTATTTGGTGTTGGCTTGTTTGTTAGTGATGTCCGGTGCCATCATGACCTTTCATGGATTTTTGGATCGTGACAATATGGTATCAGAGCACTATGTTCACTTAGGTCTCACGAGTCATGAAAAAGTCTAGTAAAGTCTTACGAATTGATATGGAGATGTCTGTACTTATCTTCGAGAGGTTGCAGGGCTGTTAGGAGCACTTCCCTTCTTGACTCCTCATCGTGCGATTTGATTCTTTTGAGGCTTGTGCCTTTATTTCTTTACCATTCAATCTTATGCGACGTGAAGCGCTTGTTATAGATTGGGAATCGAGGAATTGTCATGGTACTACAGATGTGGTACATGATGTTTCTACCTGCGTATTTGATTAGGCTATTGTCGTCGCCTTGTGGAAGGTCGTCCTGTCATTCCAGCTCAGTATCAGTATTACCTAAGTTTTTGATATTTGGAATTGAGTGTTATGAAGATTTATGCGTTGCTATCGCATAGTGTTTTGTGTAATGGTAGAATGCTTGTCTATGAGTCGAGGCAGTGAATAACTTGAAAGGAGGTTTTACTCAGTTAATGATTCAAAGATTCAGTATTTTATTTCTAACGGAGGAAATGAGATTTTACTCAGTGCATGATTCAGAGATTCAATATTTTATTTCTGATAGAGGAAAGGCAATTGGACTAAGAATGTTCAAATTGGGTTGATGGAGTAACGAGACTTAGTATTTTTTAGCGTGGTGGAATTTTCATCTGTGATGTGGTGCTGTTGTCCTTGTTGAATGTGCTAAGTTCGCCGGTGTTATGATTTCTTTTAATTCGCCTTCGCGGTGGGTATTGTGAAACGGTGTCGGGGAAGCAGTTATTAGAAATTGCAGTGTGTAGTGGTTCAGAATTGAATCGGTGTTCCTGGTGTTGATGGCTCGAGAAAATAATCTTTGGGGAGGTTTAAAAGTTGGTAGCAATCTATTGATCTAGGTGCTACGAAGATGGATCTTCACAACTGGGTAGCAAAAGATGAGGAAGGACATGTGGGAGATGTCTTGCGGTGGTTAAATTTCTAGAAGGCCAGGTGTAAGAAACTGGAGTCGAATAGTTGCTTAAAGGAGTGAGTTTGACCAAAGTGGGAGAGTGGCAGAGCAGTATATGGGTTTTGTGGTAGGATGACTACATACCTTGAGAAAGGTTTAGAGTGATTTGGGATTAATGGTGGACAGTGACTAGGTCTACAAACTTAATTTGGATATCGGCTACTATATGACAGGAGGTTGGCTATGGCATAAAAGAGTTGCATGATAGGAAGAAGGATACAACATGACTTTGGATTGGAATGTACTGTCACACCTTTAATTGATGTCCATGAGGAGTAAACGGACTTGTGCAGCTGGAAAATGAGCACGGGCTCAAGGTGGGTTACCGATTTTATAGTAATTGTACCTAGTTCAGCGGCATTAGAAGATGTCGGCAGGTAATTTTTGCAGGTGGGTTATCTACCGTGAGCAGGTCAGTGGTCGCATGGTTGATGAAGCTTCTGAAAGGAATTCTACTGGCTATCCAGTAAGAGGTCGAATATGTAAATGTGGTTAGCGATTCAGAGTGATCATGAAATACCAACAGAAGGATTCCGAGGAATTTGGTGGGCTGATTATGCATGATCATGTCAATAGGGGATAAGGAATCTTGGTGGGAGAGTTATGCAATGGTAGCTTCAAGATAAGTAGGAGAGCCCCACAACCTACGATTGAGTTGCATGTTTATCTACTTGTGATGTTTTTGGTTATCAGCATATTGATGGGTTAACATTAGTGGTAATTTGAGCAAAGGAATTGAGAAATGTGTGTTATAATTGGCCTTATCGATTCATGTTCAGTCTCTGGAAAGACTCAGAATTTATGCTCCGTGCAGAGGTGAGTTACAAGGAAAGGTGATTCAGCTGGGTACTTCTTTGAGAGGGCGTTAATGTGCTAGCAGAGCCTTGGAGTTGATTATATTTAGGACCAAGCCGGAGTGGGTGAATCTCAACATCGGTCCTAGTGGATTCAAAAATTAAAGTATAGTGCTTAAGGACTTCGAGTTCGTAGTATATTTGAGCATCGGGCTTTTGCAACGGACTATGAAAAGAGGCTTGGAGTGTTCTACATTATCTTCGATCTGCGGGTAATATTGGGGGAATGAGAGAAAATAACTTTGGATTCGTATAAGAATTATCAGAATAGGTGTACCAATTAAAGACGTGAATATGCGCACAAGAAGGGTATGAGATGGTTCGTGGGTTTAAATACAATGTGGTCTCGTGAAATAGGGTTACTCAGGATGAGTGCGGATTGAGTTCGTTATATTATGAATGGATCCATTGTTATTTCTAGGGAAAATCCAGAGTAAACTTAAAGAAGTTGGTTCAGTTAGCAATGGTTGAATCGGAATGGCGGTGGCAATGATCAGTTCCTTCAACATGTTAAGTTATACATGTTATTTTGTGGTTGTATGTGCGAGGCTTGACGGCCGTTGTAATTGACTTAATTCGGAGGCATTCGAGTATTATGGCATGCTATGTGTAGATGGGTCCCGGAAGAGTTATGGTGGTTTAGACCACTACTGGAGGATTATGTCTTCTACAGTTATGGGGATTCAGTCATGTGTTGCAATGGTTCTCTTAGGATGAGTAAAGTGAAAGGTTTCTATATAATGAATTGTATATCATATTAGTGGTTTAAGAGTTATGATGAAATTCCTAGACTCTCATGTATTTGGCAAGATAGGGCGGTGAGCGGCATGAAATTTGAAGGTTGAGGATCAAGATTTTAGTTTGGTGTCAACAAGAATGTTAAGAACTTGGATGAACAAGAAAAAGGATTCAGATTGTTAGAGTAAACTGGTATTGTTTTTAGAGTCACTTGACATTGGTGTCAGGTGTAAGAGGCCTCGTGTACGGAAATGCGGATTCTTGATTTGCTTTACAGCATCAGTGTGGCCAGTGGTATGGATGTGCAGACTTGTTACCTGGTACAAAAGGTCTTGGGTACGTATTCCATGGGAAGATTATATATGTGTGACATGTAGTCTCTTGATTGATTGAGGGTTAAAACAAAGTATGGAGATTTTGGTACTATCGCTAATTTGAGAATTTATGCCAGGAGGGCGCTCAGTTCATTTGGTTGTGGATTGTGGGAGTTTGTTTCGGATTTGGTGATTGTTCTTGTATGTCATAGGAAGAAGGGGTTATTGTGGATCCTAGAAAGGTTATTGGCCCAGTGCGGTACGATCAGAATTGACTTAAGGTCTTTGGATGGATCTAAATGTGAACATTATCTCTATATCAGGCTGGATGTGTTCATTTCAACTTAGAGTTGTTACAGAGGAGTATTCAGGCCTTAGATGTTACTTCTGTCGTCAGCTATTTCATGTAATACTCTATTGTGCTGTGTGGGCTATGAGGTGGTTTGATTATTCGCCCTTGTATTGAGATCCCGAGTAGTTTGTGGTGTTATATGAGCAGGATGGCTCTCTAGATACAGGTCATTTATTGCACCTTAATTGTGTTTAAGCTTCGTGGCATATGGCGCTATTTGTCTCCTCAAGAATTATATTGTGCACTTCGCGTGCTTGTGTTGACATTCGGGTATTTCACAGGCATAGGCATTTTAGCTCGGTAAGTATCTCTTTTATAGATTTATTATGTGTGGATTGGGTGGCATGCCGCTATGGGTACATTTTTTGGATCGGGTTGCACGCCACAACGGTATTATATGTGGATCGGGTTGCACGTCGCAACAGTGTGACGTTAAGTAATAGAGTACTATATCTATTAATGTGTGTTTTTCTTCTCATTTTCTGAGGAAGGTTCATAATATCTTTTCGGTTGTTTCAATTAGTTACATGGGTTGAGTAGTTCTTTCCAGAGTTCGTTTTCCTTATGTATCACATTCGAGTTTTTAGATTGTTGGCATTGTGACACCATATGAGATTTTTGGGTAGTGTCTGAAGTGGCTTCTTATCCGAGCAACTTGTACTGGGTGAGACGAGATTATTGGACCTGGGATCAGTAAGCAAGAGTTGGAACAAGACTTATATGAGTCATGAGGCGTGTTGTGAGCATCAGATTCGTAAAAATTCGGCTATTGTTATTAGAGTATGTTCTTATGGTCATCTGGATTATGTGGTGCATGGTGTAGATTCAGGAAAGGTATGCAAACATGTATTAGTGCATCGTGTGGTGATTGATACAATGTTTGTATGTTGGAAATAGGCCTGGTAGGGAATTTCGGATATTGGAATTGGGCTCTAAGGCTTATTCAACTAAGTAAAAAGGGGAAATCTTCATATTTGCTTGAGCTAATGTGCTCAACTGGGTAGTGGTAGAACGGGCAAGTACACAAGGTGTTAAATAGTGATTTCAGACAACTCTAGAGCAGTTCTTAGCACGTTCGAGGATGAACGTATGTTTAAGTGGGGGAGAATGTAACGACCCGATCAGTCATTTTGAGCTCTAGTGCATTGTTCGGTAGTTTGAGGTCATGAGCAGCTTCACTTCAGGTATTATGACCTATAACCGTGGTCGAAATTGAATTTCGGGAAGTTAGCAGTTGATTTGGAAAGAAAATTCTCATTTCGAAAGCTTTATGTTGGAAGAATTAAACGACCTCAGAATTGGGATTTGAAGGTACTAGCAGGAAGTGTACGAGTCATATTATAAGTAATGTGGGATCTAAAGAGAGCCCTAAGTCTAAGTTGGAAATTACATGATAGAAGTACACACAAAACCTAACTTTGGACGAGCATAAAAGGAGTTATACGGTGGACAACATATCAAATGAAAGATCTTCGAGTCTAGTTTCTAACGCTTCAAACCATTCATCATTTGGATATTTCTACAAGGTGTTATGAACATTTTAGTTTAAGGTTTCCGGCAGTGGGAAACTTGTAATACGAGATACAACCTGCATAGCGCAAGGTACAACTCGCTGAAGGGCATGTGCCTATATAAGGCAGTCATGGGCAACAACCATTTTTGGGGATTTTCTTAAGCTAGGGATTGGTTCTTTCATGGTAGATTCGACCTTGGGGACTACTTAAGAATACAAGGGGAGCTTCTTTGGATATTTTAAGTTAATAACATCCTATTAACACTAGTATTAACATCATTCAATCTTTGAAATCCCTAGAAATCTTCCAAGTTGTTCAAGAACAGCAAATTTCCCAAACATTGGATTTTTAAGGAAAAACTTCAAGAAGGTAATATTACTTCTTCAAGCTCATTTCTTATGAGTCGGTGAGAGTAATTCTAATATTTGTTTCAAATTGTTATGGTTGGATAATTGATTTCATAAACCCTAGTTTATGCCATTAATAGTGGTCTTGAGAAAATGAGGAAAAGATAAATAGTGTTCTTAGAAATGAAATTAAATGATTCAATGAACCTGTAGAATTATTTTCTAGATTAGTTGGAAGTGTTCAACTAAGTAATCACCAAATTGAATGTTTTGGAAATGTTGGTTAAGGAAGACACAAGGAATAGTAATTTGGCAACGTTGGAGAATTAATGTAGTATCATTGATGACTTCAAATGGGTATTAAATAATAAGAGTGGAGTTGAATGTGCTAGTAATTGAACCTATTAGACGATTTGAGCTAGAGGCTTGTAGCCAATTTGTGAGCCATAAATGGATATTGATAAATATTTTTGAGTCATATTTTAATTGTAATTGGGATTGTAATTGTAGATATCAATTTGTTGGTGGCGTATGAGCATTTTATTCAATATTACGATGTCGGGGGAGGATTAAAAGCTTGTGAATGCTAATAAAGCGAAAGTGAGTTTTGGAGCGATGGGTATCGGTCAAGTTGTTTGAAAGGCTTGGGAGCCGGCAACGGAACTTCGGAGCGAGGTAAGTCTCTTTTCTAACCTTGTAAGAGGGAATAAACCCCATAGATGAGTTAAATTAATATGTGCTTCTAATTGTGGGGGTTACGTACGCACGAGGTGATGAGAGGTCGTACATAGCTACTAGCTATGCTTATGTTTGGGTAGTCTAAGTTTATTTCATGCCTTGTTGATATTGTTGTCGATTTATATTTATTATTTGCCTTGAGAAGAAGCAAGATTGAGGTTGAGTAATAATTGTCCTGAAAGAATTGAAATTTGAAGAATTTAAGATTTAATAGGTTTCATTTGAACTTGGTAATTTCTAAAAGAATTGTGGAATATTATAATAGCTTAAGAAATCTATGTGTAACCGCGTCACATGTATGTTTCGCGAGCGGTGTAATTTTCTTAAAAGGCTTCAAGCTGAATTTCCCTTATTTTGAAAAGAATCAAGAAAGAGACATGGTTTAAATGTTAAATTTATATTCGACCGCATCGCAAGTATGATTCGCGAGTGGGGTAACTCCTAAAACTTATATTTGACCGCATCGCAGGTATGATTCGCTAGTGGGGTATTTCCTTACATTTACATTTGACCGCGTGGCATGTATGATTCACGAGCAGGGTAATGGATGGATCTATAATTCACGTCGTTCGACCCACGGTAATACACAATTTACATATATGTTGGATCAGACCGAATGTCCTCGGTGGAATTTATGTGTGATAATAGAACTAGAAAGCCTTTCCATAACTTGTATAAATTCATTATTTGAGAGATCAAATATTCTAAATGAAGGAAGTGATTTGGGGTTCTTTAATATTATAAAAGAATTGTTCAGCTATTTCTTGTTTTGAGTTTTGTTGTTATCTCTATAAATATTTATTAATTAGAATTTCATACTATCATATTGTTGGACCACTAGTAAGTGTCGGTGTCGGCCTCTCATGACTACTTCTTCGAGGTTAGACTGGATACTTACTAGGTACGCATTGTTTTCGTACTTATACTACACTTGTTATATATTTTGTTGTACAGGCATATATGTATTTAGTGGTGGTTGACACGGGGACTTAGGCGAGCTGCATCTTATGTACGATCCGCAGCTAGTAGAGTTTCCTTCAGAGTATTTATATTCGGACAGTTATTATGTTTTATTTTATTCCCTAATAAATGTTCATGCACTTGTGACACCGGGTTCGGGGATGATTATGAGATACTTAATATTGAAATGTGGAAAATATTATTATTATTCTGTAAAGTTCATATTTTACCAGTCAAATTGAAGGAAATTTATGATTTCAGAAATATTAAAATGAGAATTAACTAATTATTTAGTTTTGGCTTGCATGATAGTGGTGTCCAGCGCATCACGATATTTCATAGATTTTTGGGTCGTGACAATAACTATGCGGGGTAGGGTGGGTTGAAATTTTTGTGGGTTTCACCAAACCTGCCCCACACCCGCCCCGCACCTACTTGTGTACGCATTCTGTTATTTGAGCATTAACTTCGTCTACATAATTGGATTGTATTAGAGTATTATACCCTAATCTCAATTTACCAAACATTAAATCAGTCCTCAATACAGTACCGGTAGACCTTTTACTTCCTTGTGTTATTCCAAGTGGTTAATATCAATGTTTTAAAAGGCGGGGGTGTGAGGCGAGGCATTTTACCTCTGGCGAGGCGAGGCATAAGCCTTGAAACATGGGGCGTAAGCCCCACGTATCTTTAAATTTTACTAATTTCAAGAATTTAAGATAGTATAAAATAAAAAATAATTATTAAATTACATTAAAATCATAAAATTATAATAAATAATATATTTAAAATATTTATAAATTATAATTCAACTATGAATAACACAAAATGTATGACATATATCATAATATGCAATTAGCTGCAACATCGTTACAACTCAAACCAAAAGTAATGTATTTGATGCGAAATCTTATATGTATCTCTTAAGGAGTATTGAATCTTGAAAGAATTTCGATATTACAATTTAATTTTTTTTAAAACTCTTTTTATTTAATATGCTTTCTATTTGAAAGAGAATTTATATAAAAATATAATTCACAATTTAAACATGATTCTCTAGCATTATTTATTTTTAAGTTTCAACAAGTTAATAAAGTGATACATAATTCACCACACTATATTATGATAACTAATTATTGGCAAATAATTAATAGCTAATGCTGAGCTATTAAATTAATAAGTATTGTACCTCGTAAATGTAAAAAAAATTATATTTAGAAAAATAATTATAAAAAAATGATGGACTAATATAATAAAGACATAATAAAAATTAATAAATAAATACTTTTAAATTAAAGATTTATTTAATATCTACTATCATAGCATTCTTAGTGGATAATATGCAATAATTTTTATTTTAATTGTGACGTAAAATACTATCAATTTAATGATTTATGATTAAAAAAAAGTAATTTTGAATACTCAACGATTTATTTAGAAAATTTGAGGATTTACAAGGTTAGTTACACACCCGCCCCGTACCTACTTGTGTACGCATTCTGTTATTTGAGCATTAACTTCGTCTACATAATTGGATTGTATTAGAGTATTATACCCTAATCTCAATTTACCAAACATTAAATCAGTCCTCAATACAGTACCGGTAGACCTTTTACTTCCTTGTGTTATTCCAAGTGGTTAATATCAATGTTTTAAAAGACGGGGGTGTGAGGCGAGGCATTTTACCTCTGACGAGGCGAGGTGTAAGCCTTGAAATATGGGGCGCAAGTCCCACGTATCTTTAAATTTTACTAATTTCAAGAATTTAAGATAGTATAAAATAAAAAATAATTATTAAATTATATTAAAATCATAAAATTATAATAAATAATATATTTAAAATATTTATAAATTATAATTCAACTATGAACAACACAAAATATATGACATATATCATAATATGCAATTAGCTGCAACATCGTTACAACTCAAACCAAAAGTAATGTATTTGATGCGAAATCTTATATGTATCTCTTAAGGAGTATTGAATCTTGAAAGAATTTCGATATTATAATTTAATTTTTTTTAAACTCTTTTTATTCAATATGCTTTCTATTTGAAAGAGAATTTATATAAAAATATAATTCACAATTTAAATATGATTCTCTAGCATTATTTATTTTTAAGTTTCAACAAGTTAATAAAGTGATACATAATTCACCATACTATATCATGATAACTAATTATTGGCAAATAATTAATAGCTAATGCTGAGCTATTAAATTAATAAGTACTGTATCTCGTAAATGTAAAAAAAAATTATATTTAGAAAAATAATTATAAAAAAATGATGGACTAATATAATAAAGACATAACAAAAATTAATAAATAAATACTTTTAAATTAAAGATTTATTTAATATTTACTATCATAACAGTCTTAATGGATAATATGCAATAATTTTTATTTTAATTGTGACATAAAATATTATCAATTTAATGATTTATGATTAAAAAAAAGTAATTTTGAATACTCAACGATTTATTTAGAAAATTTGAGGATTTACAAGGTTAGTTACACATAATTGCACAAAGTTCTATTAGACGAGCCCAGTACGCTGGGCGTTGGGCTTGTCCGGAGTGTAAGCCCCGATGACCGAGGCGTAAGTCTCACGGAACTAAGCCCAAGGACATTTTACGAGTGCTCCGCCCAAAGGCGAGCCCTGTGAGGGTCCCAGTTCTCCCTTTTAAAACAGAGGTTAACATATAGTGTTGTATACAAATAAACAACTGAATTAAACTTCAAGGAAAGAGCAGTCAATTTAGTGGATGAACGGAATAAAGAGACTAGGGTTTTAAATTTGGGCGCAGCCATTCTTCTTGATATTGGAGTGGTAAAGTTTTGTAATAAGAGTGGTGATTTTCAACTAGAATTGTGCTTGGGAAACAAGTTAATTGTGAGAATAACCCTACTTTCTATACGCATGCTATTGTGCGTGAGTGCCTATGTGAGACGTGAATGAAGAGGTATTATCACTTTTAGCACGTGCCAGAAATTATTTACATTTGATAGTCGAAATTTGTATAACCTTTTTTACATGACATACAACACACACACACACACACACACACACACACACACATATATATATATATATATATATATTGAGAGCAGTTATAAAGTGTCATTTTTGCGTGAATGAAAAAAAAACTAACTGGGCGTTTGGAAGTAGAATTGTAAATTCGAAAAAAATAATAATAAATCAAGTGAAAATCGTATTTAAAAATTAGTATTGTATTTGGACGTGAATATAATTTTGGGTTGCTTTTGAATTTTTGTGAGTGATCTGAAGCAAAAAATTTGAAAAATAGCTTTATGGAGCTTTTTCAAATTTTCAAATTTTCAAAAAAATCTGAAATTCATATTCAAGTAAAAAATCGAAAATTTCATAGCTTAACACCGATTTAAAAAAAATTAAAAAAAAGAAATCTTTTTTATGGCCAAATGTTCCAATTGTATGTCTTTTTTTTTTTTTGTTAACTTGATACTTATATATATAAACATTCACAAAATTATATCAATATAGGGGGATGAGAACCCCTGTTGATTGTTATCAATGTCTACCAAAGTTTTCCTATTACAGACATTGATTTTTCTTTCAAAAACAGTTCCTATGATGTCTTCCCACACTGCTTCGTTTGCAAACACCGGATGAACTGTCAAAAATTGGGTCTTGTCAAAAACTTTCTTCCTAGGTCCTTCCTTCGCGAAGAGGTCCGCCACTTAACTCTGCTCCCTCTAGCTATGGCCTATGACTGGGTTCCCCAACTGCTCCATTAGATACCTGTATTCAGAAATTATGGGGTTATGAGTTAAGTTTCCATTCTTTAACATTTCCAACACCATTTTAGAGTCAGTGTCAATCACCAGAAGTGCCAAGCCTTGATCTAGGGCTATTTTTAGCCCCGACCATGGGGCTTGGAGCTCTGCCCTAAGACTATCAGTGTTTGGGATCCCCCTCATGAATCCTAAGATCTAGTCACCCCTGTTATTTTTGAATACCCCTCTATATCCCATTTCCATGTCTTAAGGCATGCAGCCCCATCAGTGTTCAGCTTATAATAGCCTATATCTGGTGGTCGCCACTTTAGGTATAAGGTGGTTGTTGCTCGAACATGCCTTAAAGTGGCTGTTACATGGTGGTATTCAACAATCTTAGTCTATTGTTTAGTGAACATTAATGTGATTTTTTCTCTTTTCAAAGACATTAGAGTTCCTGGTTAGCCAGATTTCCCAAAGACAGAAGGGCAGTAGTTGTTTCCATTTGCTGCAAGCATTGTAGTCCACATTTTGGAGCCTATGCCTTGTGTCTTCCCAATTGGGCATAGAAAAGGGATTTACACTAAAGCTAGGCAGTTGTACAGCAAATGCTGTAGGATTTTTTTGGCATTGGCACATTCAAAGAAGATATGGTTTATGTCTTCTATTGCATGATCACAAAAGTAACAATTAGGGATAATTCTCGGGCCAATGTGAGGTAAGTGATTCCTTGTAGGAAGCATGTTTTGTTGCATGAGCCATATGAAGAACTTGATCTTATTTGGGGTCTTTAGTTTCAAATCCAGCTGAAATGGTCTTCATTAGAATTGGCATTGTGCATAAGTGCATCAAGATAGAAGTAGACTGATTTGGTCCTAAACGTGCCATGTGCATCAAAATAGAAGTAGACTGATTTGGTACTAAACATGCCATTGAGGTTAATGTTCCAGATTAGTTTGTTCTCAACAGAGGTGGAGTTGGGGATAAAGGTGTTTTGTATTATCAAGGTAATGTCATGTGGGATTGGGTAGCGAATGTAGCTGAAATCCCAAGCCCCATTGGAGAACACTTCATTAATCCTTTTGTTCATGTCTCTGTGGTTCCATGGACCATTAAGGATTGTATCAAGAGATTGTATTTTGGGCATCCACGAGTCAGTAAGAAATCTACCCTATCCCTTTTGTGAACCACCCATCTAGTGTAATTTGTGCAAATCTTCCAGCCCACATGAATATTTTTCCAGGTTCTAGTTTTAGCCTTAACCCTACTCCCTCCTGCATTGCAGTGCTTACCCATGAGCACTCTAGCCTAGATGGAGGTAGTGTTATTGTAGAGTTTCCAAGCAAGAATGGTATGGTATATTTTGTTCTTTAGGTGGGACTGTTGGAGGCCCAACCTTCCCTTGTTCTTTGGTTTAGTGACACTGGCCCACTTGACCATGTGTAACTTTCTTTTTATAGGAGTTGTACCCCAAATAAAATTCCTTTATATTTTGTCAATTTGGTTGGTTGGTTATTTGGGAGGGTAACTAGATGTATTGCATGGCATGGTTTGGGATGCTACTAAGGCAGGACTTGGTCAGAGTGGTTCAACCAGCCATGTTCAGGAACTTGATTTTCCATCATGTCATTCTATTGTTAAGGTTATCTATGATGAACTATTCCTATGCCTTTTAGTGAAGATAGGGAAACCAAGGTATTTTCAAAAGTCTTTAGCACCTTTGATACCTAAAATGACACTACAAGATGTGGTTCACTCTACTTGGCATTTAGAGGAAAAGATCACTTTGGATTTCTGGAGGTTGACCATCTACCCAGATGTATCATTGAAGTTGCCCAAAATGGCGTTGTCTCACAGTTTCTTTTATTGGCTCTGGAAAACATAGTGAGGTTATCAACAAAGAATAAATAGGAGATTCTAGGCCCTCCCCTGCTGATACTAATAGAGAACCAATCCTTATCAGTTACAGCATTGCCAATATCTCAAAAAATCCTTTCCATGCATATGATGAACAGGTAGGGCAACATAGGATCCCCCTGCCTAATGCCTCTGCTGGGCTTGAAGTAATCAGTCTGGGTACCATTGACAAGGATGGAGATGGAGCTCGTAGTGAGACAGGACATGATGTGGTGGTAAGCTTAATGGGGAACTTGAAGAAGAGAAGGGATTCTCTGATGAATGACCATTCTAACCTATCAAAAGCCTTCTCTAAGTCCACTTTCAGGATCTTGTTGGCATTCTTATCTTTCATGTTTTGGAAGTGGGTCATTGTACTCTTGGGCCATAATGGCATTATCAGCAGCTCTTCTATTAGATAGAAGCTGGATTGAGTAGGGCCAATGATGTTTTGAAGCAATGGTTTGATTCTGTTGACAATGATCTTAGTGATCAACTTATATAGTATGTTGCACAGACCAATTGGCTTGAAGTTTTTCAGCATAGTGGCATTAGGGCATTTAGGGATGAGGTAGAGATTGGTTTGGTTTATTTCAAGAGGGATCAAACTTGCGAAAAAGATAGTATTGCAGAATTGGATTATACTGTCAAAGACTATGTGTTGGTACTTCTAATAGAAGAAGGGGTGTAAGTTGTCAGGCCGAGGTGACTTCATGGCCTTGAAGGAGAATATGGCACACTTGATCTCAGAGAGCCTAAGGGTAGAGTCAATGGTGTCCTGCTCCTTGATCAGTACATTAGTACTATCAGTGATGTGGATCCAGTTCATCATTGAGTTATGTTGTTCAGTGGTATAGATCTTGGTGAAGTAGTTAAGGATTGTGTTTTTAATGTCCTGGGGATTCTGAATATTGTTCCTCACCTCATCCTTGAGGGACATGATCATGTTCCTCCTTCTTCTGTTAAGTGTGGATATATGGAAGAATTTAGTGTTAGCATCACCCTCATTTAACCAACTAATTATGGATTTAAGCTTCCAAAAGTCTTCTTCACTCTTTAGAATGATAGAGAAGTCATGATGTATTTTGGTTTCAAGCTTTTGAAGGAAGGTGCTAAAGAGGTAGGCATTGGACTTCTGAATGCCAGAAGTCGAGCAAGGATATGCCTTTTCCTATGGAAGATGTTAGCAAAGACATGTTTATTCGAGTCAACTACTCTATTAGTAAAAACAGAGGTAGTTTTCAGAATATCAGTACTAGCATCGAAACTACCCTCCACAAGAGGGATGAAGTCAGGGTGGCTATACCACATAGATTCAAACTTAAAAAGCTTGTTTGCCCTATTTGTGATTATATTGGATTAGGCTTAAAAGAAGAGGACAATGGTCTGAGTGAGTCCTAGGAAGGTATGTAACAGTTGATTCAGGGAATTCCTCAATCCAAGCATCAGTTGCAAAGCACCTATCTAGTCTTTCTAGGATTAGGCCTTGGTTATTGGAGTATCTTTTATTAGGCCAAGTATATTTAATTAGAGCCTTTAAAACCTAGGTCCACTAATTTGCAATTGTTCAAGCATTTTAGAATCTATTGCTTCTATTAGTGTTCAAGCTATTACCCCCAAATTTATCCCTGACTTTTAGAAGTTCTTTGAAATCTCCTCCAAGAAGCCAACTACCCCCATACACAGAAACCATATCCTCTAGTGTATTCCAGAGCTTATTTCTATTATTGACACACTTTCTAGCATATATAGCAAAACAAAAGCTATTTAGTGGAGGAGGGGATTACCTTGAACATGACATGCACTCTCTGTGGAGTAGTAGCTACTTCCTCTAACTTAAGTAGATCATCCATCCACATGAGAACAATCCCACCAGATTGCCCAACATCGAGGGATTGGAATTGGGCATGAAACTTGAGCTCAGCAGTTAGGTGTTTGTGGTCTGCCATTCTAGTCTCTAGTAAGACCATCATGGCAGGGTTATGGAGCTTCACCATAGATGAGCAGTGCTTACGTACTCCGCACTGCTGTCCCCCTAGCACTCCATATTATAAAGTTCATTAAGAGGGGATTTTGGGTTGGAGCTTTCCTTTTGATTCCCTTCGCCTTGCTCGCCGGGGTTGGGTTCATGGTACCCACCAGAGGGACCAGAGACACTGCTGAGTTTTTTGAGTTTGGAAATGAGTGTACCCCGAGATCGAGTTTGCAGCTTATGGGTTTTTGGGGGCACAAAGCAATAAGCATTTCTCATGAGTGCTCTTTGAACTCTATCTCCATGGATTCCTACATGAGGAAGGATTTTGTCTTTGGCATCCCTAATTTTTCTAGCAAGTTCTCCAGGTCCACATTGGGCTCTCGGAGATAGTCCAATGCCAGATGGTGCCCCTGCTCAAAATATCGATGGGTGAGAGTGGTTGTGATGGTGGTGGCTGAGGGACTTGGACTATTGGTCGCCAGAGTTGGAAGGTTGGGGATGGGACTAGAGCCTCCAGATTCATGAGTTGGAAGAAGGGCATGGTCTAGCAAAGCTGGCCTATGAGTATGTTGAGTTCCCCCACGAAAAGGAGTTGTTGGTGCCTCATGTATTGGGCTTGGAGTAGAGTGGACATCCATAACTTGTGTCAAAGTTTGCCAGACCCTAGTGGAGAAGCAATGTGGCTAGTCGAGCTAGGTACCTGGGATTTTGGATGGTTATTTCCATTGGGACTGACCCAACCATCATTTATAGTAGGGGTGTTGAAAACTGTTCCGAAATCGAAAATCGAACCGAAACCAAAGCTTAATGGCTTATTGGTATCGGGTTAATGACTTAACGGACGGGGAATAGATTGAAATTTCTTTATTAATGACTTATCGATTTAGGGGCAAATTATTTAATTTTCTTAATGGATAATCCAATAACCCGTAAAGAATATATATATATATATATATCAAAAACCCTTCCAGTTCTAGAGTTCCAGTACTCTGTCTCTAAGACTCTAATGCTTAAGTCGTAACGGCTAATCTAAATAATCAAAAAGACAGAAACGTGTTCTGTTTTGGGATTTAATGTATTCTATTTAGAGGAGGCATTAGTGAGTTCCTAGGATAGATAAGAAATCTTCTTTCTGAGTTCTCACAACTTAACAGACACGTATAATTTTTTATTTATGAATGTGTAATTTCGATTTCTTAATTTATATGCTGAAATTTCTGAATGTGTAATATAAATTGAATTAGGCCGATAAACTGCCTGATAATTTCCTTATAAGAGCTAAACCGATACCAATCTGCTTGATATCTTATCGGGTGGCTAGCGGATTAATACATTCAAAAGTCGATAACCGATAAGCCAAACCATTAAGATTAAATAACCGCTCAATTTGCCCGATAAGCAGCCCTAATTTAAAGGTTTCAGGTGTGTCCTTGGAGTGCCCTTTCCAACCATGACTCCGGCATGAGCTCTGAAGGCATTGGAGTGGTGGAGATGGTTAACGGAGTTGTGGTCTGTGTTTGGAAAAGAGGGTTGTTGTTTTCCATCATAAAGGATATAGTGATTGGGGCTTGTGGTGTGACTAGGGGTAAATGAAGAAGAGGATGAGGGAGAAGCATTATAGTCCATCTCCTCTTTGGGTTTCGTGTGAGACGATTTTCCTTCTACAAATAATCTTGAGAGATTGATAGGTGGTGCCACCTCAAAGCTAGTATTGGTTCTTGGGTTTGTAACGGGTAACTGATTATCTTCACCGGAAGAGGCAAAGTCGGGGGAGAGAAGGGAGTGTGTAGTGTGCTGCGCAGGTGCAGGCGCGTTAGAGTGGCCTTTCGTGAGTGAGTTGGCCAAATTAGGATGGGATTGTGCTGACAAGGGATCCTTTTCCAAAAAAGAGATACTCTCTAATTGTGTCAGAGTACCCGATTTGGGAAGAACATTGTCATTTAGGATCCCATATTTATAGATTGCATTTGGATTTTTATAAATGGATATACTCCTTAAAGTGGCATCTTTTGTGTTTGTGTCTGCCTTGTACATATGTCTTTTCAGCCCAGTCCGCTTTGCTTGTGGGGCTTCACTTGTTTTGACAAAGTCCCCTTGTGAAGATGGGCCTTTATCGGAGTTGGGACTTAAGACTTATAGTCTTGTTGGATCTCTGTAGCCCACCCCATATGGCCTAAATGTTCCCCTAGATTTAGATGTTCGTGTTCTTTAGGGTTGCCTCCGCCGCTAGTGGTGGCATCAAGGTCAATGAACGTACCTGTAGCTTCATTGTACCACCTTACCTGGATCATGGGGTGCTCTGGTGATGCTCCGACTGGCCTTGGAAAGTGGTTTCCTTTCTGAGTTCCTTTTTTGCTCCACCTGAATGGAACCGTTTTCCATAGAGAGTCTTTGGCAGGAGTTGCACCTGTAGTTGTGGATGTAGGGTTTGGATTAGTTGGGCTGTTGGTTTCATTGACTTTAGGCGTGAATGGAAAGTGGCAAAGTATATGGCCAATTCTCCCACATCCTTGCAGACAATCCCTTCCCCCTCATATAGGATGGGTTGGTTGTGGTTACCGATGGTAACCGCGGTGGTGACTAGAATGTCTAATGGAATTTGGACATAGATCCTAGCGTATCTCCCCCTAAGGGTGGATGAGGTACATCTATTTATTTTTAGTAATTTTCCCACCCTATTTCTCACTTTCTCGAGAATCACTCTGTCATAGAACTCTGTTGGGAGCTGTGGGAGTTTGATCCAAATTGCTATAACATCAAGTTTGGATTCAGCTGGGACAAAGTTTGGTTCCTATTTTCCTATAGAAAGGAAGTGGCCCATGACAAACCAGGGTTCCTCTGCCAGGACTTTGTTCATGCTGGCTTGTAGGTGGAATTTGACGATGAAGAAGTCATAACCAAGTCGATTAGTGTTAGGGGTTCAATGGGCTTCCAAAGATGTGCGAGCTTTGCTTGCAGTAGCTAATGGGAAATTTAAACTATTAGGGAGTATCTCCAAGGTAGATATAGTTTGTTCTTGTCCTTCTTTGATAAAGGAATGAAGATATTCCCCGCATTTAGGTCGAACAGGGGGGAGGGAAGTGAGTTAGATCATATGAAGTGATGGACATCAAATTCTTTTCCAGTAGGATCTCTTTGAAAGAGTTTTTTTTAGGGGTGTCCTTATCCATCTCAATTTGAGAGGCAATTATAGGGGGATCTGGTGGTTGGTGGTATTTTGGAGGATGGATCCTCTGCCGGGGGTAGAGATGTGGCCATGTTAGTGGTATTGTTTAGAGAGTGAAGGGAGTGTGGTTTTCTCTCTCTTAACTTGTAACCATTTACTTCGTTCCTAAAAGGTGTAATGACTTCCTGACCATTTAAACTTGTATCGGTTTGTAAAGTCGATACATGAACTTATATTTTTTTCATTTGAACACTTTAACTTGACGGAGTGAATATTAATAAATACATTTGACCATTGACCAAACCTATATGGAAGTGGCACATCTAACATGGCTAAATTGTGTGCAACTCACGCTGCCAAGACACGTGATAGTTTTATTTTTATTAAAAAATATTAAAAATAGAATAAAATATAAATAAATAAATAAAAAAAGACCTTTCTCTCTCCTCATCTCTTTTCCCCTCCCCTCCCACCTCTCTCATCTTCCCAAGAGAATTCCCATCCCCTATCCTGTAATTTTTTTAAATTTTTTGTCCTACTTTCCCTCCCCTTCCCCGTTTCTTTTTCCCTTTCTCTTCCCCATTCAATAATCTTTTCTTTTATTCGTTATAAAGTGATCATATGAGCAAATAGCTTTGACATTTTCACCAAGCAAATTCCTATTTTCACAAATGGGCACAAAAAAGAATAAAGAAACTCACAAAATTCTCATTTTTTAAAGGCGAAATATTGACCACAAAAGCAAGCTTCTATTAAAATGGTAGTCGTTTATTCCAAAAGCTTCTTCATGGTGAAACAATTAAAGGTTCAATCTTTTAATTCTAGATCAGTCAGATTTATCATTAAAACTTATGAGCCTTTCAAATTATTAAATAACAATTATGGGTCTTAAAAATATAAAAAAAAACTCACTGGTCTTTGAGGGAAAAGCTCATACTTAGTTATAGTATACGTTTAGTAGAGAGTGATCAGCTCCGATGGGATGTACGGAAGAGAGCTATGGATGCAATTGAATCATTGGACATGAGGATGACAGTTGGGGAAGCGCAGATACTTTGCAAGCTTTGGCTACTCATACTAATGGCTTCTTGGAGGTAAAATTTCTGATCCTTTTTTTTATGTTTGGAGATGATAATGTTACTAATTTTGTATAATGTAACGTCAATTTTTTTAAATAATATAGGACCCACAAGAGCAATTGGCGAACACGTTCAACAGAAAGTGTTTATTAGTATTCATTCCGTTAAGTTGAAGTGTTCAAATAGGAAAAATATAAGTTCATATATTGGCTTTACAAACCGGTACAAGTTTAAGTGGCGAGTAAATCATTACGCCTTCCTAAAATATGTGTGTTGTATGTCTACAATAGAAAATACTTACCCACACCGGGTGTTTATAC
This sequence comes from Nicotiana glauca, assembly GCA_026770625.1. Taxonomy (NCBI): domain Eukaryota; kingdom Viridiplantae; phylum Streptophyta; class Magnoliopsida; order Solanales; family Solanaceae; genus Nicotiana; species Nicotiana glauca. Next base: position 39,462 of record MU712350.1, read on the forward strand.
CAAACTGTATTACCTCACTATGGTTAATTAATTTAATTAGATGAGAATGCATTTAATTTACCATGGTTAAATGATTGAAGTCCATGTGCAAGACACATGACAAATATTTATTAGTTTGGTGTAAACATTCGATGCGGATAAATTTTTACCGTCTACAATGGAATGATTTATGCCAAAATAAAGTGGTGTCCCCGCGCCATTGTACATTGAAAAACAAAAATGACGTGTGTAGTGTGCCATGTGAGTTGGTTAGCTGATCCTTTCCAGTTCTTTTTCTTTTAAATAAAAATAGCTACGTAGAATACTATACTCATTATCTAAAGTTCAAAAATAAAAAAAATAACATAACTATATTAAAGAAGTATAAATACTACTCAATATTTAATAAACATCTACAACTTAAATTCACACTAAACTAACAAGTAAGAATATTTTTTGAAACTTTTCTTTTTATCTTTTGTAAAAACAAAGTGTCAAGACTATTTTTATATTATTTTCTAAACCAAAACTAATGAGACAAAATAGCAATAAACTAAAATAAAAGGAAAATAATTTTTTTTAATTTTTAAGATAAAATAAAGAAAAAAGCAAAAAATAATTAAAATAACAATGCTAGGCCTAAAATAAACATCTAAGCTCTAAATAGTAGTACAAAATTTCATGAAGAGTCAAAAATTAAGTATCTACAATATTTATAATAATTTATTCAAAACTCAATAAATTATTTTTTTTAGAATTTTAAGTCCATGAACTCATCAGAGAGTAGGTCAAGTACTACTAGTTAACATTGAGACCTTTTCAAGGATTCAAAGGCCAATTATTTAAGGTGGTAGTTGGAGGCTAAGGAGAGATTCTTGGAATAATTCCAGTTTGTGAGGTCCATGACTCAACTGGTCCAAAAATCTTATCAACCACACGATAACATATCAATTTTAATGAAGAAACGTTTCTCGTTTTAAGCCAAGATTTTCTTTGCTATTCCCATTATTTGTCATTAATAATTAGACATTTGAGGATTCTTTACATTTGAGGATTCTTTGTAGGCCTGTCAAAATTTTCATGCCAAAAACATGTGAATTAGTGTAAATACAAAAAGATTCTAACTTCAATCGAACTTTGACAATGAATAGGGATTTAAGAAAAATTCATAACATTATTTATATTTATAAAATGTAATTAGTGAAAGATTTGTTTGATGAAATGTCCAAGAAAATCGTATTTGAGGTCCAGGACGAAGGACATGTTGATGAAGGTGGGTTGAGTAGGACCGGTAAACTTTTAGCACCACAAGCTTTTGAATAAGGGTTGCATATGCAGAAGCACAACCAAGATTTAAAGCTGTTGAGTTCAGAATTATAATTCTTTAAAATTTTTTAGTTTTAAATAAGCAACTTGTACATATTCAATGAATTTCTTAAAATAAATACATAGTCTGAACTAAAGTTACTAGACCGGTCGAACCCGTAACCATGTACACTCGCTCCGCCCCCTGTTCACATGCCACCTTGAGCGAAGCGCACGTCGAAATAAAAGAGGAAATAAAGCATGACACAAATTTACATGATATAAGCTTGATTTGGCATAACCCGAAGGACAAATTCGTGTAAAAATAGCACGGTATAACCAATTTTCGGGCTGACCAATCAAAAATGGCCAGAGTTTACCAAGTTAATGAAAAATAGCCACTATTTTGCTGCAATGAAGACCGGTCCAACATAATATACTTGAGCTCGGTGCACTTGTGTATGAACTTCAGCATATTATGCTGAACCGGTATACTTTGCTGGCTCCAGTATAATATACTGGAGTTTGGAGCACCACCAGTATATTATACTGGAGCAATATACTTTCTAGAACTCCAATATATTATGCTGGAGTTCTAGTGTACTTATGTTGGAACTCCAGTATAATATGATATAGTTCAAGTATATTTATGCTGGAACTCCAACATAATATACTGGAGTATTTTTTGGGTTTTGAACAGTTTTTTCGCTCAAATTTATTTTTACATAAAAAGTGACTAAATTTTAATTACTTTTAAAATTTGGCTATGCTATTTTTAAATTTCTGCCCAATTTCGTGTGGGCCCAGGTCCAAAATGGAAAGGATAGGAGACAAAAAGGACAAGTAGAAAGAAAAGAAAAGCGCACATGAATCACAATTCCAAAAGTGAACTAGTATTTGCTTGGAATTGAGAGACCATTATTTAAAAACAGAGTCTGGAACCTAATTAATGCTTTTTTTAACATAAAATAAATTTTTAATGTTAAAAAAAAATTACTTTTCTACCTATTTCGCAGTTTTATACTGCGAATTGCCTTAACGGAATTT
>MU712352.1:22574-59782 GCA_026770625.1 Nicotiana glauca
GCTTCAAACATTAATTTGTTTGCTTTAATGCTGAAATTTCAAATTCCCCTATTATGCAAAAATGAAGATTCTAACCTTAGAAAGTGAGCCATGAAAACAGCAAGAATAAGGACCTCCTTTAACTTTACGTACAAGGAATATATCCCATGCACTCCAACAATTCTCAAGTATAGCTTTACGTGTGGGATATATCCTAATTATCTTTCATTTAGTATTCCTAAGTAATAATAATTATAAAATAATAATCCCATGTCTCAGATAAAAAAGCTGCTTCCACACAAATCATTCTTCTTATTAAACAAAAGTGACTAGCAGCAAGAATAAACCATTAATCAAAACCAGAAGGCCTAGTAGTTGCAAAATGAATAAAATAAATAAATTATCAGTCCACATTTTTCACTAAAAAATAAGTTGAATAAAGAACTTTTTACAAATGGGTCAAATGTGGATAAGATCCTTATTATCCACTCTAAAAATGGATAGCGAATGAATAACATATGGATTTAACTTTTATATTTACAAAGACAATGCAAAGTGGGAGTTACTCAAGTTTGAAAGATTAGAAATATGGATATCCATATTATACGCCAATTAACACATTTTCTATTTGTATTAAATATGGGTCGTGCCGGATGCATTACCTGTATTCAACCCGCCCATATCCAACCTGACCATCCGCTTGCCAACCCTACCATAAGGTTAAAAAAGCACGGGCTAGCCAGTTTCAGACTGGTCATTCAAAAATAGTCAGTGTTTGCCAACTCATTAAAAATAGCCTCTATTATGCTGCAACAGAGACCGGTCCAGCATAATATACTGAAGTTCGGTACACCTGTGTATAAACTTCCAGCATATTATGTTGGACCGGTATACTTTGCTAGCTCCACTATAACAAACCGGAGTTCTAGTATACTTTTCCAGAACTCCAGTATAATATACTGGAATTCCAGCATATTACGCTAGAGTACGGACTTTGAACAATATTTTCGTTCATATTTATCTTTACATGAAAAGTGACTACATATCGATGACCTTTGAAACTGTGATATTTTGCCACTTGTAAATCTGGCTATTTTTTAATTTCTCCCTACCATAAGCCTTAGCATTTACTGTGGCATTTGCACAAATGGCCCTTTTGAGATCACTATTTAATTATGTCCCTTGCTAATCCAGTGCGTTAATTTTGTCTACAAAAAAAAAAAAAGATATTCATTTAGATGTTTTAACGGCAAAACTAGCCAACATTTGGCCGACCCGGACAGAATCTAAAGAGTAGCCTTAAAAAGAGCAGACGAGGCATATAATCTGCATTTGGGATCCTTACACAAATAGCCAGCCATATTCATTGTTTACTTTTCTTGCCATATACAAAGATTATACATAGTTATACACATATAATAAATATAAATTATACATATATCATACCTCCACCAGCTATTTTTAGGTTAAAATATTGGGCGGGAGGATATTTGAATTAATTCTTCACAGACGGACAGAAGAGAAACTATCATGGATATGAATCAAGAATTCACTCAAATATCAGGCCCAAACATCAACCTCTTGTAAAATAGTTACAGAACAATTTGAAGAACAAGAAGCTCCACCAACTTTTTATTAAGGGAAAAACTTGGTGCAGATTATGGTGCTAAGTACAAACCTAATCCTAACTAATAACAATGTGCAGGAGAGTTGCACCTGGTTTACTACACATATGTAGGTCTAGCACACTAGGATACATACACTTGTATGATTAACGATTATACATCGTTAATCTATAACACTTCAGGCCTTATGAAATTAGGGAAATGATTAAGAGGAAACCGATGATCAAGAAAAACATCTTCATAAAGAATTTTGTTCCATCTAGGTGGTTAGAGTAATGGAAACCATGAGCATAACCCCCGTGAAATGAACTGGAAAAGAGGTAAGGGACTCCTGTAGTCGCCCCATAAACAGTGGCATCATGAAATCCATGTCCATGTACATGAAGGTTAAAAAAAGCTGGAATAGCTCCAAAAAGATCAGATAACATCGAGTTTCCAAACCTTTCACTTGGCATGGGCACGGGCATGGGCACCGGCCTGAACCCCCCTATGGGATCCAATTCATCATGTCGGAGATAGTCCATATCTACAGCTGGAGCAGTTTGAGGTCTCTGTCCCATTGGACGCTTAGGTATATTGATCCCAGGTACTAACCGAGATCTTGGGTCAGAACTTGATTTGCCTCGTCCATATATCGGAACCAACTTGTGCTCTTCTACGGAGGCCTTACATACTGGGCACTCGTGGGAATGTGAATGAACTTGCAACCATTCGTAAAGACATGGCCAACAATAGAGGTGGCCACAAAGAGTGACTATAGGATCTTGAGCTAACTCAAAGCAGATATTGCATTCAAAATCACCAGGGTCAGAATTCATATCTGCTGAACGCAAAGCATCCATTGATTCACCTGTCCAGAATTGAAAACCTGCAAGCAAATGATAACAGGAGGCCCGACTTCTATTAACGTAGTGACATCATGGAATGGAATAACAAGAAAGAAAGAGTATACAATGGGGTCAGAAAATGTGAACCAAACATAGAGCAAATAAAGATAACAATTTTTGTGTTCATTTACACAGGGAACCATGAAAAATAACTTAAATGGCCTTCTGGAGAAAAATGAAAATCAAATAATAATAGTACGTAATGCTACTCGCCAAAGGCCTAAATGTTTTTATCAGAAGTTGTTAGATGATTCAGCTTGGGGTATTGAAGAAGCTAATATGGACAAAATTTCCATACTGTATTATTACTTTCCAAGACCTAAACATCAAATAATGTAAATAACTTATTACCCTCAGCTTCGTCAATCTTCCTCCTGCACTTTCATGCTTCATAGACTAGGAACCAAGTTGGACAGAAATGAAAATGTTTCGTGCATAAATTTAAGTAAAAAGTAACTTCCAAGGATACTCATTCCCGCATATAAGTAAAGGTGTTTTCTTGACATTAGTTTGTTAGGGAAAGGCACAATGGTATTTTAGTTCAGTATAAGCTGGGGTAGTCTTTGGCGCCATGGTAAGAGTTGTCATCGTGTGAGGATTGAGGTAACAAGTTCAAGCCGTGGAAATAACTTCTTGCGGAAACGAAAGGTAAGAATGCGTATAATAGATCCAATGTAGCCTCGCCCTTCCATGAACCCGCCTAAGTTAGTTGCACCGGCCTGCCCTTTATAAGTTATTTTTGTCATGAAGGCTTATCAAAAAAAGATAGTAGAATTTTTCCATGAACTGCAAACTCAATGGGTTCCCTTATCCTCTTGCAAAAATGAAAGGTAAGAATGCGTATAATAGATCCAATGTAGCCTCGCCCTTCCACGAACCCGCCTAAGCTTAGTTGCACCGGCCTGCCCTTTATAAGCTATTTTTGTCATGAAGCATTGCTTATCAAAAAAAAATATTTTTTCCATGAACTGCAAACTCAATGGGTTCCCTTATCCTCTTGCAGAAATGAAAAGTAAGAATGCGTACAATAGATCCAATGTAGCCTCGCCCTTCCACGAACCCGCCTAAGCTTAGTTGCACCGGCCTGCCCTTTATAAGCTATTTTTGTCATGAAGCATTGCTTATCAAAAAAAAGAGATTTTTTCCATGAACTGCAAACTCAATGGGTTCCCTTATCCTCTTGCAGAAATGAAAGGTAAGAATGCGTACAATAGATCCAATGTAGCCTCGCCCTTCCCCGAACCTGCCTAAGCTTAGTGCACCAGTCCGCCATTTATAAGCTATTTTTGTCATGAAACATTGCTTATTAAAACAAGTAGATTCTTTTCCATGAAGTGCAAACTCACATGGTTTCCCTTATCTTAAGTGCAATGCCCTTTAAAATACCAAATGGTTCATTATCAACTTAGACCATAATGTTGACTACTTATTTTCGTCGAAACTTATGCACTGATTATCAACATATGCATCTGATACCTATACCAATAGAAAGCCATGATATATACTCCACATAGCAACCCAAAATATGATAAAATCAAATATTCACAAACGAAATCTACCCACAAGATAAAATTAGTCACCTTTATTTCAAGCAATATTCCAGAACAAGATCCTAGCACAGTGGAACTTAAACCCACCAAAATTTAATCCTAGGATCTCAATACAAACATATGCCCACTTCATTAAATTCATTTTCCCTTGATTTATCTTGTCAAAACTTACTTAAAGTTACAATTTTTTTCAGATGAAGAAGCGAAACAGATCCAATCACACAAAATAACAATATAACAATATATACTAACAGAGTAAGCTAAAAAGAAAGGAGTACCCACCTGGAATTAGAAGACGAGGAATCTTGAAAGGAGCTGAGAAAGGAAAATGGATGACACCAAATGAAAAGAAAAAAGGAAATCAAGAATGGGTTTGGCTAAAACTTTACACTTGCATACACAAAAGGGTTTTTTTCTCCCTTAGTCACACCTGTAGTGTCGGTAGGTACCTAATTATTTACTACTCACTCTACTAATATGCATATTAGTCAACGTTAATTACTATGTACCTCGAACCTACAGTCATCCAACGCGCTATTTGGAAATCTTAAACTGTCAATTTAATTCAAACCAGGGATTTTACTTGGTTCATGTATATAATAAAAGGAGAGGAAAAAAGATAACTGGCATAACTGTTGTTGGGCACATGCATATCTTGTGCACCCAAAGGCCCAATAACCTAATTTTACAGTATTGTTCAGCCAAAGGCTCAATGATCTAATTTTATAGCATGTTTGGCAAAGCTTTTTTTTGACCAAAAGTATTTTCTTTTTTTTTTTTCCAAAAGTATTTTTGATCAAAAATAGAGGTGATTGGCCAAGCTTTTGGAAGTGAAAAAAGTATTTTTGAGGAGAAGCAGAAAAAAGTAGCTTCTCTCCAAAAACACTTTTTTGAAAAGCACTTTTGAGAAAAATACACTTACAAATAGTTTTTTAAAGCTTGGCCAAACACTAATTGCTGCTCAGAAGTGTTTTTCAAACTAATTAGCCAAACACAAACTGTTTCTCCCCAAAAGTACTATTGATAAAAGCACTTTTGAAAAAAAGCACTTCTCAAAATAAGCTGATTTTTACGGCCAAATGGGCTACTATTCTTTTTTGGTTTCCATTCCTGTTCGGAATTGCATTCGGTATTTATTCCTATTTTGAGTGGGTTTTGGCTTTAAGAGAAAGCACCACTCATGATCTATAAATAGGACAACCTTGGAGAATTATTCCATGCCCATTGATATAAGTCTTTGAAAAACTTAAGCACATAAAAGTGATTTTTGAGAGAGCTTTCATCAAGAGATAAGAGAGAAGAAAAGTATTTATTTTTGCTGTAGATTTTTATTCCGATCATCCAACTTCAAATCACGTGTTCTGATTCGTTAACAGTTCGATCGGGCTGAAATTTTGACTGAGTGTTTGTAAGGGCTGAAATTTTGACTGAGTGTTTGTAACATCTTAGTCTTTGATTTGAACGATGAAGATCGGATTTGGAAACAATAGTATCTGATTTCGAGCCTCGACGACTTCATTTTTGTGGATTCTCCTCTTTCTTCAATTGATTAGTGGTTGCTCCGTGTTTGGCACTTGTTGTCAAAAGGTGGTGCAGTTTACTTTCTGACCTTCATTGATGATCATTCTCGGAAGCTCTAGGTGTATCCTTTGAAATCTAAAGATCAAGCACTTGTCGTGCTTAAGGAATTTCAGACCTTCAAACGGGGAAGAAATTAAAATGTATTCGCACTTTTTAAAGTAAAGTGCACCGCCATCTTTTTCAACAAAATATTTTCGTTTTTTAAAAACTGAAAAAATTATTTTCAACAAAATGTTTTTGTTTTTGAATTTTTTTTTTTTTTTTTCAGTTTTTTAAAACAATTTTATTTTGTAAAAACTGGATGGGGGGGGGTAAATAAGTTGGATCGGATGGAGTTTAATAAAAAATGGGGCAGGTTATTTTAGTACAACCAGGATGTGCCACGTGTCATGTTTAAATTTTGAGGAGGGATTTAACGGGTGAGGGGTATGAATACTAAGAAAGTGAAACGACTCTCCACAATATTCACCACCATTGTCAGTGCGAATATATTTTAATTTCTTCCCCATTTGAAGGTCTGAAATTTCTTAAACACGCCAAGTGCTTGATCTTTAGATTTGAAAGGATGCACCCAAAGCTTCCGAAAATGATCTCAATGAAGGTCAGAAAGTAAAGTTGACCACCTTTTAACTTTACTTTAAAAAGATCATCAATTTCTTTTTCTCCAAAAACAAGTGCCTCATCTGCTGCAACAAGGGGGATTCGGATGGAGAAAAAGAAATTGGAAGTAATTTGTCGTATTTCAAAATACTGATACTTCAACTTATTCAAAAAAAATTGTACAAAACGAAAAAATATTTTTGTTTTTAAACAAAATATTTTCGTTTTTTTAAAACTGAAAAAAATATTTCCAACAAACTATTTTCTCTTTTGAAAAATATTTTATTTCTTCATTTTTTTATTTTCTTTTTGTAAAAACTGGAAAAACTGATTTTTTTTGTAAAAACAAAAAAAAATTATTTTTTTAACAAAATAATTTCATTTTTTAAAAATTGAAAAAAATATTTTCGTTTTTTAAGAACTGAAAAAATTATTTTCAACAAAATATTTGTTTTTTTGTTTTTTCAGTTTTTTAAAACAATTTTATTTTATAAAAACTGGATGGGGGTGGGTAAATAAGTTGGATCGGATGAGGTTTAATAAAAAATGGGGCGGAACCAGGGTGTGCCACGTGTCATGTTTAAATTTTGAGGAGGGATTTAACGGGCGAGGAGTATTTTGAACTCACAAGTATAACGATAGGGGTATGAATACTAAGAAAGTAAAACGGAGGGTATTATAACTTATTTTCAATAGTAAAGGGATATACATGACCCTTTACCGTTTCTGTTTTGGATTTGGAATTTCGCCCGACAATATTTTGTCAATAGTCTCATCAACATTGTAGCTCAATTTATTAGTGTTATATATATTGATTTTATTGACAAACATTGTTTGGTAGCCAGCGATAATCTATCTTTTTTAGAGTGAGGGACCGTAATTAGTGGGAAGAACCTTCAAATTAGATGCATGGTAAGAAATAAAGATATATAGTATAAATCTGCACAAATTTTGTGGAAAGTTCACACATTTAACGTGATGTAATAATCTGTACAAATTTTGGAACTCATAAAAAATCCAATCCATCCAATCCATTAGATATATCATAGGAATTGATGGCGATTCGTACCAAGTCTATTTCCTTAACTGGGGTTCTGTAAAACGACCACCAAAAAATAATAGGATCATATACCCATCCCTATAATAATGCTTCAACTGAAATAATTTTTTATCCTTCCTCAGACAAATTGTAAAACAAAAACTTAGAGAAATAAACACTTTCTCCGTCAGCCAAACTTCTTTCTCCAAATTTTTGAAAACAAAATATAAAGTAAAACAAAGGGCATATGTTTATTTTCTTTCTGAAAACGAAGCAAGGTCAAGGAAACGCTGGTTTAGATTCCATTACCAATTTTGACTGCTTTTACATGTTCAACTTGCTCTCTCATCACGTCTACCCCTTTTTCTTTTCCCTTGCTATAACTGTGTGACCAAACCAAAAACAAACAAAAAGAAAAGGTCTTAACCTCCAGAGCGACATTATGACATTGACTCACGTATAAAATGGAAGCAGATAAGGGATCCTCCTCCAGCAACAAACATACTAGCTACCGCAGACTATCCGCATCCTTCTTGTCGGCCAAAGCTGTAAAGAATCATAGCGTAGTTCTCTTTCGTGCATCTTCGCTCTCGCAAAAAATGTGATAAACCGCGATCTGGGCTAAATTAAGCTCAACTCTGCTTTGTTATCAGCTCAATGTCTGCTCCAACTTCAGATATTTTTGCGTCTTTAGATGCCTTTGCTGCTTTTGCAATATTTGCAACGTCAAAGTCCATTGCAATTCTTTTTACGACACCCTCAAGCATCTATTAATGAAACAAAAACAAAAATTTACTAGGATTTCCAACTTACAACAACACGTACTGATAAAATAAGGAGCAGGACGCCATTATAAAGGAAGAGACATCGCTAAAAAGTTTCTCTGTGATGCAATAAATCTATAGAAGAAATGATGAAACTCCAAGAGTAAGATTGATGAGTCCAGTAGGGACTAACATGTTTATCAGTTCTGGGATTTGAGATTAGCTAGGCAGCATTGAGATTGGAATCATTTACAGGATCTATTCTCCATGTTTCGTGCAATCAATTTAACAGAGATGAGATATGAAATCGACAAGAAAATGCCAACTTTAAAGTGAAATCATCATGGGCAAAGCATAGCAACTGCCGCTGTTCAGTATTTTGGAGTTAACAGGTTGAATCCTTCAATACTTTTCTTTAAGTAATGGAGTTCCAAACATACAAGAACAAAATCTCAACAGCCAACAGTTTAGATATTATGAATTAAAAACAGAAGTAAAACAAACAAATTTTAGGTACCCCTTTACTTGAGAGCTGAGAAATCGATAGGTTTGAGGCATACTTCCTACTTAGAATTCAAGAACAGAGCTAAGAGAGTACCAAACATACCAGTGATCCTATGGCAACTAAAGCCCGAAATTTTGCATCGGCTTCAACACTTTCCTCTTCTGCAATCTTCAGGTAGAAAAGGTATTTCCGACCAAAAGTCCATTAATACTTTGTTTCACAGAAGTAGAAGTGAAAGACACGGGAAGGGGAAGGTGGAGACAATTGGGAAGGGAAGGTCAACGTTCCAGAGTCAGAATAATCACTAAATGGTAAATACCTCAAGCGCAGCCGAAAGAACTTGAGACTGCCCCTCCTCATCCTTCTTTTCAATCAATAGAACAGCATAGCTGTAAACTCAATCAATCACTGGGTAAGAACAATAACGTGAAAGAAAATAGTTGAAACTAGATAATATCAGAAATAAGGGCAGAAATAGATTCATGTACAAAAAGAATTTTTACTTTTGTCATCATCATCTGATTTACCTAGCAATAAAAGCGGTAAAATATTTTGCAAATAGGTTAACCAAAATGCATTGAGCAAATGTATAACCACTTGTCTTAGCTTGATTAAGTTGATACTAAATGCTCAGAAAAGAGATCGGGAACTATTGCAACTAATAAATTTATCCATTCACGACGATGGCCTGCATCTGTCTGTAGTCATTTACTTCCACTAACATTCAGATTGTCATAAATACTTTTAACTAGGACATGAATTTATTCACCATGCCTCCTTCTATTCCATTTTTGCTTTCATTAAAAAAATGTTTTATCCTCCACCTTTAGAAAGATAGCGTGTTCAGTTCCTAAGCATTAGAAGCTACATACCTCTAATGACATGGCTTTCTCTCGCTATTGATCAAAATGGTTCCACAAATGTTTTACATTGGGATTTTTCCCAAGAAAGCTTCTAATTGAAAATTCAAGCCGAAGAATTTGGTGAGGACTGACATGAAGGCCTAGATCATTAACTTCTTGAAAAGTTAGTACACATATTTCTATTTCTGAAACCTTTGGACAACCATCGGTGCACTTCTTTTAATTTATGATGGTGGTTGCGCTAGGGCTGGGCATATATCGGGTAAAACCGATAACCCGAACCATTAATTGTTTATTGGGTTATCGGTATCGGGTTATTGGGTTAACGGTACGGTAACGGTTTAGAATTTTTCTACTATGGGGTTATCGGTTCAGGCATCGGTTTGCCAATTTTGTTAATGGGTTAACCGATAACCCAATAAGAATTAATAAAATTATGACTTTACCCTTAAGTATATACAAATGCTAGGGGCTTCAGTTCATTCTCTCCTATTCTTTCTCAACCCCACTCTTCAATTGCTTCATCTTCATTCTTCATAAACCTTACTAGTTACTCCTAGCACAAGTCTTTAGTATACTATATGTGAATTATTCTCTTTTTTGGTTAACTCTAGTGAATTGTCTTTTCCTTTTTGCTTAACTTTAGATTGATTTATCTTATCAGATAAACCGATAACCGAACCGATAATGATCGATAACCGATTAACCGATACCCGATAAGCGATATCTTATCGGTTCTGTTATCGGTTTATCAAATTTGTAAACCGATAACCAATATGCTAAACAGATAATATCCATAACCGAACCGAACCGACCGGTGCCCACCCCTAGGTTGTGCGGCCCCGACAAATTCCACAGGTACCTGCCAGTGTTGTGAAGCGCGTAGAAGCGAGGAAAAGCGACGAGCCCCTTTTCGCTTAAAGCGAGAAGCGAGAGCGAAGCGCTCGCTTTTTTTGAAGTGAACCGGAATTTTAAAAAAAATATTAAAAATAAATACGGCATAACATACGAAGAAGGCAGTATAACTGAAACGAAAAGATGGGCAACATTTCAATCGTTTATCACAGTGCAAGAAAATGAAGAAGAAGAGGAAAAGAATTTGCATGTCATCTATTTTATGGTTTTTAGGATGCTGTCATTATTTCTATGGCTATGTTGACGTTACTGATGAATTGTCTTTTCTTGTTTTCTTGTTTTATTTTCCTGAGCCGAGGGTCTATTGGAAACAGTCTCTCTGCCCCATCGGGGTAGGGGTAAGGTCTGCGTACACACTACCCTCCCCAAACCCCACTTAGTGGGACTTTACTAGGTCGTTGTTGTTGTTGTTGTAAGAAGAGGAGAAGAATGAGAAAGAAGAACTGAAGGGGGAGAAAATCATCAGCATTTCGCTGATATTTGGACGCTGAAACAGTGAAAGAAAAAGAAAAAAAAGGAGGAGGAGGAGGAGGAAGAAGAAGAAATCACATACATGGGACCAAACTTGATGATCTTGAAGTTGAAAAAAGGATAGAAAACTTGAACACTAGGTCACATCTTTCTTTCTCTGTTGTTGCTGCTCGATAGTGTTTCAAAAAAAGATAGCTTTTTTTAATTAAATACGTTGGCAAACCCAGTTATAAAGAGAAGCACTCGCTTCTTACGCTTTGTATCGCTTCTCGCTTTTTCAGGGGAAACGAGCGCTTTTGTAAATCTGCTACGCTTCAGCAAACAGAAGCGCCAGATACCTCGTCTCGCTTCGCTTCTAGCTTTAAGCGAGGAAGCGCTCGCTTTTTACAACCCTGGTACCTACTACCTCCCACCAGGACAGGATTTGAACCAAAGACCTCATAGCTCTCCCCGACTTCAATGACCATTAGGCCCTCCCTTGGGTGCCCACTCAGGTCATTACTACTAAATGGTTTTGTTTGCTTTGTCCCAATAGATATGTACCCGCTCCGGTTCATTTTATATGGCAGCGTTTGACAGGGTACGAAATTGAAGAAAAAAAGACTTTGGCAGATACCAAAAGTACCTTTAGAACTTATAGTCATAGACATGCTACGGAATTTCTATGGCTATAAGACCATGTCATTAAGGGTAAAATGGGAAGTTAAAAGTTAAAAAGTTTCCAAATATAGAAAGCTGTGATACTTTCCAAAACAAATTAAAAAGTAATGAGTTCCATATAAAATAGAACAAATATGGATCACATGTTAATTTTTTTTGCTTTCTTAAACATAATATAAGGATAAAGGTTATGTTAATAACAGGAAAACAGGAAATGAGGGTCTTATGTAAAAATAATTTGTAGAATATCATACAAAAATTTATCCTTCTAGAACTAGGAACATTATTCTTGAACGAACAAAAAATTAGGTTGTCAACTGTTTTAAAAATAGGGAGTGAAACATCAATCTTTTGGCAATCAATCCAGTCAACAGCAATGATTTCGCTGGATCTAAGAATAACGTAGCACTGAAAACCGGACTCACCAAGGATGGCGAATGAGCAATACGTAGAGGTTGCTCCGCTTCCTATGGATTGTTTTATAGCGGTACGATTAGCGTTGTCCGTTGGAGTTAAGGGAATTGAATACTTGGAACAGAAAAGGCTAAAATAGAGATGTTGAAAGTAGAGAGGCAAGGGGAGACGCCACAAGGTGGTTTTAGTTTAATACAAAGAATTTTCAATATCCCGGTTCTAATGGATCTAATGGAAAGAGACGTTGTCTATCGAAGCTTCTGCTCCAATGCATATGAAATCAAAAGCATCACAAAACATCAGCTAGCACGAGTGAATTAGCCAGAAAAGAAAAAAAAGCAAATCAATTAGTTTATAAGTACATCCCCCAGAAGCCTAAACACGATACAAAATTTCTGTTCATGTTCTACCTTTTAGAAGGATGAATTCACAGACTATACTCCATTTTCTCGCCAAAATTACTACCTAATTAAACCTGATTACACTTCTATGGGTCTACCAGAAGAGGCGAAACAACTTATGATATAGCTACAAGAGAGCAAACAAAAATAAAGAGGCAGTTCTGATGAGTTAAATGCACAAAAAAGTCAAAAGAACAAGATTTCCATTAGTTCAATTTAAAGGGCTAGACTTTGGATGCTTTAAGGGTAACACTACACTACCACAATAAATATGAATTGATGCAAGGGAGAACATGAATATCATGAAGCAGACAGATTAACCATGCAATGGAAAGTCATCCAGACAGACGTTTATCCAACTACTTACTTGAGTATCAATGTCGAGTAAGCTAACTGCACATTCTTATTGGAAGATAAGTAACAAGTGGAAAAGGCATCCAGAACCTACGAAGACAGGAAAAAGAAAAACAACACATAAACCACTGTTAATCTGTACAAGTCACATAAAGGCCCCTAAAAATGCATAAAAACCAAAAAAAGTAACGGAAATGAACAAGTGTATGCACATCTTCAGAGAATGTTTATAGCACTAATATCCAATTTCACCAGAAGAAAATAAGGATGCTAACAATCAAGTTTTCAAATTGAGCAGCAGAGATCTATTCAGCATGGATGCATGAAATTCTGGAGGATCTACATCAAACAGGAAGCACCAATTCGATTGGTAGGAAGCAATAAAAGACATTTAAGCAGGTATTCATCAATCCAATAAGCATTAACCAACAACCACCGCACAAAAACACAAGGATCAAGGGGAAACATTCTCAAAAATAATAATAAATAAACTACTGAACAAATTTAACTTCTAAAGGGAGAACTCCTAGCAAGTATGGCCAACGTAACATTCAACATGGAACAGTCACTAACCTCCCCGCGATGCTTTAACAACCAATCATGATAGGATCCATTCTTGAAGAGGTTAGTCAAAGCCCGAACACTTGTCAGAAGATTTGCAGGAAGTGGAGGACTAGTAGTGACCTTCTTGATCAACTCCATAAGCACATCTAGGTAGAATTAGATAACAAGAGTCACTGTGAAACCCACATGATAGAATAATTGGTAATCATCGCCATTCAAAAATTATTTAGAAGATTTGGTATTTCAACTGGCTGAATTAACAAGGGAAATTCAAGATTCACCCCCACCCCCTTTTGCGTGTTAGGCCAGCAGCGAACAATGGCATTCACCACCAAACTCACTCACAGCTACAGTAACTAGATTTTGAGTGCACTCATATTGTACAGGAAGGGAACAATTTCCAATTACAACTATGAAACACTTGCACAAAACCTTTTGTAAAAGTGGTTCATAAATACACTTACACATAAAGAACAAGCGCTGCAGTCATAAAGAGATTGCAAATTCAATACCATTGGGATTGCTGACATGCTTGAAAAGTACAGCAACACCATCATCGTGCAGCATAATCATCCTCAAAATATCAATTACTGCCATGGAAGATGATATGATGAACAAATATCAAAACAATAAGAGAATAAGACAATCTTTAAGAATAATCAAGTTGGATTTGCATAAGCACAACCATGTATGTGTTCTTCTTTCATAGCAAAGGACTAGCATGGCATCAACCACTTTACAGGAACACCTCTAATATCCAATATATAGCTACAAGGAAAATTATGCAATATCTTTTGAGTTACTTCTTCTCAACAACTTCCATTTCTATGATCAAAGATGGAAGAATTGAAACGGTTTCAATAAACACAAATTTTAGTAAATTAGGAAAACTTTGAGCACACAAGAAAAATCAAATAAAAATAATCCAAATCCAAATGGTTTTTGCTTATGAACTAAGCTAATCTTTTCCACAGGTAGAGATGAAATCTGAGCATGTCCTGTTTAAAAAAGGATGTAGGGAGCGAACTATAAAAAAAGAGATACAGAAGCTGAAATATAAGGAAGAGAGAGTCAGCGGCACTTTTTCTTAGGTTATTTGACAACCACCTGAAATTTCATAGTTTTGGCTCTACACCTCCGTTAATGGATAAATTACGCCAAAAACACACGAACCAACAGCAAAACTGGTTTTTCCCAAAAATTAGCTGCACTGACAGCCTGTTTCGCCTAAATTAAGGAAATGATGTTCCCTAGTTGAATAAGTGATTATTAAATAATTGAGTGGATACAAATAAGGATAATTAAACTGTGGCTATATCACTAGTAGGGGTGACAAGCGGGCGGGTCGGGCCGGATATGGGACGGGTCAAACGGATAAATTATCCGGCCTGGCCATATTGTAAATAGATAATATAATTCTTCTCCATATTTGACCCGTTTTTAAAAAGTTCATATCTAACCCATTTTTTAGTGGATAATATGGGTGGTTAACTGTTTTCTTTTAACCATTTTGCCACCACTAATCACTAGCACATGGCGTACTTACAAAAATTAAACACTAATCCTCATTTTGAATATTATCAAACCAGGGAATTCAAATTAAAACACGTTAAGAGATCCAAACCAAACAGGGCTTGAAATTGATAATCAATTCCTACTAACACATAGCATTCACTGTCATTACTCAATGCCTACACTTCGTTGCTTCTAATTTAAATAGTATATCTCAGAAGAAAGAGTCACCTGGAAATAACATCGTCAACGGCCAAGTTTTTAGCAACTTCAGCACCATTGCAACATCATCATCTGAAAGTTTAGTGCTATGATAGTGTGATGTGTCCTTCAAAACATTAAGGATAGAAGCCAGTCTGGACATATAAGCCTCAGTCAAAGCCATATGTTTTTGCTCCTTCAGCATAATTTATTGAACAAGTGTTAGTAATGAGACAAGGCACAAAAAGGAAAATAGACCTTTCTCAAATTTCCGATTTTGAACCAACATAAAGATATATTCCATTTCAGTGATCATAAAGACTTAAGACACTATTTTCCAGACAAAGCAAATTAACTACTTAATCACTCAATTGCAAGAAGACAAGCAGTCATTTTAAAATGTTAGTTTTTTGTCGTTTTAATAATGTTAGTTATATACATACCAAGGTGGAATAGTCGTTATAAAATTATATACATCTTGTGATTGGCAGGACAAGAAAAATTTATATCGATTACAAATACAAAACTTACCGAGCCAGATAGTAAAGTACTATTGAACTCCGAAATTTTCTTGAGGATACCATCAAACTGTGCTGCATCAAAGACAAGCATTCCTTTCTGGCAAGAAAATGAAAGCCTGTTAGTTGAAGTACTACAAAATTATGGTATCAGTAGAATAAAACCAAAATATCTTCTGCTTTAAAGCAGCAAAATGCTCTTTCATCTGTTCAATACTTCACAATAAGCAAGCTCTATTTTTCATAGTTTTGCATGCATAACAGTGGACTTAATGGTGTGGTTGGCTTCAATTATTTATTTTTTGGATAGAGGTTGTTGGTCTCTTTTCAGAAATGTAATACTATAAAATAGCCAAATAAGATGGTTGCTTCATATATTTGGACACAGTTCATTTCTCCACATTAAGATTGAGAGAACCAGACAAGCAGAATAGGGAGAAAAACCATTCCATATGGTCATACCATCAAATTCATCCAGATAGATGGAGTAATATGTACATAAGTTTCATTAAGTATACAATAAGTTTACATCACCATAATCCGTAATTACCTTTTATTGTATACTTGGACTGACTATGCAATCCTGATCACAAGCCAAACTAAATTGCACTTTTACTTATGCGATTACTGAATGCTAAAGCGAGTCAAATAAACCTATTTGCTATTTCCTATCATAAAACATCTACAATAATGCAAAGCTATTGATGAATAGAAGCCAAAAGAGCTCATTTTTTTTGAAGTGCCAAACTGACACTATACTAAAAATCCTCTTGATATATTAAACATTTCAGCGACTTATATGTGCTGCACTAAAAACCAGTGATGACACAGAACAAACAAACTCTAAAATGTTCATCTTTAACATACTTGGCTGCAGCTGTGCCTACAGTTATATGACTGGATATACATTAATATGCAGAACAAGGAGGCCGTTTCTCTAGCTGTAGAATTGAATTCAGTACCTTGGGAATATGCTTGAAAGTAGGTTTTGCTGCAGTAGCTGTTATGCAAGTAATAATGACAAAATGTAAGTTGATTGTATAATGACGGCAAAAATGGCCAATGAAACAAGGCATTTTAGAAATACTTCAAACTTACCAACTGGGTTTGAAGGTTGACCAGGTGTATAAGCGCTATCTGCAAGCAAGAAAATAGGAACATATATGAGACATGTTTTTCTACCATGAAAACAGAGGAACAAAGTGGTGGCAGCAGAGATATCAAAAAGTGAAGTATTATTCCATAACCAAATAAATATTTCTTACTGCCGGTGTAGGGGTCACGGAATGATGGATCTGGAGTAAACTGTCTCTGACCAGTATTTTGAAGAATGAACTCCACAATTTGTTCACGGAATGAAAGAGGCAGATTCTCTTTGAGTAGCCACTTGTCAGCAACGTCATATGGATTATCTGTCAATTAGTCAAAAGAATGTTCGGATATCAGATCAAGAAGGACTTCCTTAGAAAGATATGTGATGCCCAAAAAAGAAATTAGATAGAGAATGATAGCAGAAAAAAGAAAAAATTTATAAGTCGAGATTGTGCATATCATAAACTTCAAAACATAAAAATCCATGTAAAAGGCATGCAGGAACTAGTGCAACAACCCTAAAAAGTCAAACAGAATTAGAAACACATATACATCCTTTCCAGGGAATATTTCCCAAGCTTTCAAGCTTGATCTCCTCTCTACTTGCTTCCTTAGTACCAACTTCACTTTAAAATGTTATTTAAACCTATATGTAAGTGATAGGACCTACTTATAAACCATCCACAAAATACTGTTTACTTTCCTCCAGCAATTAACGTATCTAAAGAGTTCTAATAATGTTAAATTCAACAACATAAAAATGAAAACCTAAATCATGCCATCGAAGTTTTCATGCCAAAATTATTTCAACTGGGAAAATTCACGTAAATAAGGATTTATAATTTTCGATTATAATTAAGTAAACCACATGAGTATAATGATGAGAGGGCAATAATGACAAATCACAAAAACATTCCCCAACTGGATAAGATGTTATCAAAACCTAGCCACCTCCTTGAAAAGTCAAAGTAAGATGTGGTCAAGCATTAAGAGTTCCCAACACCATTCTGACAAAAAACTGAGCATTATTCCAGATACTACAGATACATTCTCCTTCAATAACTCGGAACAGTAAGCAAAAACTAAAATACCTGAGCGATTGTAGGGCAATTTGCGAACGGGTTCACCATCTCCAATATCAACATCAAACACTGGATGCACAAAATAAATTAAATGGTGACTGGAAGTAAAAGCGCAATAAGACCAGCGAGAAAAGGGTAGAGCAGAATAAGCGGTGCCAACCATAATCATATTGGATTCCATCATGAATAGGACGTGCCATGCCATCATCAGGCCCATCAACCACTTCACCAATCTAAATTGATAACAAACAGCATAAGAAACAGACACCTTAATGACATGATTTCAGATCAATGAGAAAACAAAGCAGGCATATGACAAAAGCGTCAAGTCTGTAGACAGCCTAGTAACAGAAGCTACTCAAGTGCAATTATGACTAAACAGAAGAACTCACATCACGATAAGTGCAGGCCGTGTAAAACGCAAGAGCAGTGACATAAGCTAAGACAAAAGCTAATACAAATTAGCTATAGGATGGGCATGCCTATTCATAACAATAGTTTTAGCTATCGAGCACAAGAAACTAACAAATAAACACAGCAGAGGGTCCCCCCCCCCCCAAAGCACCTTCACGGGTGCCCCCAAAACAAAAACAAAAAACTCAAAAAGCCCAGAAGTCTAGGAATGAATATGATCAAATTGGAGAATATAGCAGTGAAAGCAGAATATAAACATAAATCTAATTATTACTTTATCCCACTTCTGTTCCATCATATTCCATGCATATGCCACTCCATTGTCCCCTTCACGGACAACTTTAGTCTGGCCATCACTAGTACCTGCTCAACACATCAAGAAGCAAACCATTAGATAGAGGAGAGAACTTCGATTCAATATTCACCTCCAATAACAAAGGCTTCAGGCAGTCAACACTCAACAACAACAACAACCTAGTATAATCCCGCGTGAGGGTTTGGGGAGGGTAGTGTGTATGCAGACCTTACACTTGCCCCGGAGGATATAGAGGTTGTTTCCAAAAGACCCTCGGCACAAGAAGAAAGGGTTCAGGCAGTGCCAGATATTATTTTTCCTATTACCCTTCTGTTTCTACAGAAAGGTTTTTAGTTTCCGATATTGGAAAAAGCGAATACAAATGAATAAGCAGCTACCTTTTTTCTTCTTTTCTAATTTTGATAGGTCTTTGATAGGTCACACATCCAACTTGTCAAATTACAGACACCTTTCTTTGATTGATCCAACAGTAAATTGGAGAGACAACTAAATGAAAAACGAGGAGCCAACTCAAACCATTAATAGTTAAGACAATAGCAGTATGTATCAGGCTTTATCATAATAATCAAACCTGGAGTCTGTAAGGCCTCTAGCCCAGGAAGCTCTTCCAACTTCAACCCTCCAACTTTTTTCCTGAGATGAAATGACATAAAACTTGAATCAGACCAACCAATATATCATTAGATAAATAAATACCAACAATCCTTGAAGCATCTTTTAATTCAAGAGCAACATGTAAGAGAAAGAGAACAGCTACAAAGAGGTTTTGTTTCGGCAAACTTCATGTACACACCAGACTTGAAATTCTAGAATTTCCTAAGATAGCAAGCACTTTTACGACCAAAAAAAAAAGACAGGAGAAAACAAAAACATAAAGAGGGCACTCGAACAGATTTTGCAACTGTAGACTTGATACAACGTGATTAACTGATTATCATGAGCGAGCACAGCATGGCAAAGTACTTTATCTTACACTAATAATCACATAAAAGTTAATGCTGGCCAAAAGGGATATTGCAAGGACTAATCAGAATCCAGAAAGTTATGGCAGAGAAAGAGTAATTAGAAGAATCTGGATGCCGAACCTACTGAGCTTGTACTGTGAGAGTTGGGCAGCATATGACTCTAGTTCAAGCTGGTCGGCAATCTTATCCTGATGAGCTGTCCAAATTCGCACAACACCGTCAGAGCATGCGGTAACAATGTCTCCGTTGTCTAAGAATTTGGCATCCCAAACACAACCAGGATGCTCTAGGCTTTGGACACAAACTCCATCTGCAACATAGTGATGTCACGTCCATGATCAGGTACATTAACAAATTACAGTTAGGATACAGCAGTGGCTACTATGACAAAGGGCAGCCAACATGGAATCCTCAATGGTACGACAATGAAAGAGTTACGGTTTGTGCAAGTTTGGTATCGATGAAATCAAAATTACAGAGACTTTTGGGGGTTTAAAAGGAATCAACCTTTTCAGAGACCAGTTATCTGAAACTGTCCTTTGTCAAAGAAATCCCATCAAAATAAAAAGGAGTGTGGAATATCCAACAACAAACATTCACCATTCAGAACTTAGTCATTTTCTTTATACAGGAATTTCACAATTAAGGATGAGGTGGTCGTGATACATTTTCCCCCTTTCTGTACGAATGGCACGGGGCTTTCAATTATCCATCAGTTATTTAATTGACCTTCGAGATATTACTATATAATAATTACTATATAATAATAAGTGCCTAATCAAGGAGACCAATGCCAGTTTTAGCGGAGCAAAGAAGAAGAAAGAACAAATACCACTCACTAAGAGAGTAAGCACTTAAGTACAAACACTTGATTCAGAGGCTAAAATCCAAAGAGCCTTCACTTCTATAAGAAACTAACAGAACAGTTGTATGCAGTACTCCCGTCTTCACATTTTATAATAAGTGGTTCAAATCATTTCATCCACAATAGTATCCTCATTTCTGAAACAAAACTTTATCTAGTTAAATGGCGAGAACTGCATATATAGAGACTTCATAGGAAAACAATGTAAACAACTAAGATGGATGAATTACAAACAATCCCAAAAAGGGAAAAGTGTTCTCACCTTTCCAGATCTTTGCAAAACGATCCTCACTACCACTGACAATAAGCCCGGAAGCATGAGCATCAACAGAATAAACAATAGAAGTGTGACCAACCATCTCTAGTAGAACTTGACCGCTAAGTTCCCACAGCCTGATGGAACTGTAAAATGAGATATGCATGGATTAGAAATTACACATTGTTAAAGATGAAACAGCACAAAAAGGAAAAAGATTAAACTAGGGGCTTAGTGAGATATACAGAGTAACTTTAGAATCTTAACCATGCACCTAATAAACAGGTGGAGTCAACCCTAGAGGTTCATTTTTTGATAAAAAGTAGAGAACCTACACAAAGATCTGTTTCTTCACCATGACACCCAGACAACTGTGCTAAGACATCTGTGCTAACAGGGACCTCATGAGTGCAGCAAAAGCTAACAGAAAACAACAGCATGTTTTCATTTGTATAAACTAAATTTCAACCTCTTCAAGCGGTCTCTCAGCATAACAGCCAACGAACATACATCCCGTGCACTTCATCTCCTAATCCTCCTTTGAAGGCCCAATTAAACATAACAAGCTTTACAGTTGCTGGAATTGACCACCTGACTACAAACATTCAGCGATGACCAATGGAACATGCTTGCAAGTTGCACTGCAATACACCGACAGAATGGACCACATCTTCGCCTAGCTCAAAAAAAAATATGCCCACATCTTCATCTGGAAGTTTATCCAAATAAAATACCAGCTGACAAATTTTAGATCCTTTTTTCTTCAAATATTCTGCTGTTAGGACCCCTTGTTGTCAACCATGTGAAAATTATACCTTCCTCGCCATCCTAGGCATCCAAACTGATAGGACAGGAACCCTGCATCCTCTCTCTTTAATAGCATCAGCATGTGACAAAAGGGTCCATTGAGAATAAATTGCTTGCCTTTTCTTTTCATTTCCAATTGTCCTATTTTAACTAGGAGTATATGATATTCTTGAATAGAGTAATTCCATAAAGTTCTTTGTAATTTTCTACCTCTCAATCTTGCAAGTCCCTCAAGAATCTCAGACCTCATAAGGTTTTGTCATCAAATATGTGAATTTGACTGGATTATCAAGTTCCACTGACATGAGACACTAAAAATGGTTGGAAAAGCCAATGCTCAAGCTGTTGTCACCACACCATTTGTGCTTCCAGAAATGAATTCCACTTCTCTTCCCTAAGTTGAACTTAAAGTTGCCATCGAACTCTTCTGACCCCTTCAAGATATTCTTCCACAATTTGCATTCATAGGGTCACATCAGAAGTTAATCATTTGACGAGCTCAGAGATAGAGTATTTCTTTGATTCTCAACTCTTGCCCGATTATTTACTAAACTAGGGAGATGAAATCCCTCTGAGATCCCAAGTCAGAAGTTCTTATATGTTGCACCAAAGGTCACTAAGCATAGCACACTAAAGATCAAAAACAACTGTAAAGAGAAGGAATGACAATAGAAAGCAAAACTTTACCCATCATGGGATGCAGAAAGAATTCCTAGACCGGGAACTGCAGCAAGGCCTCGAACAGTATCTGCATGATTCAACGATCCATAAGGTACATACCATAAGCACCGCATGAAACCTTTGAAAAGGATAAAGCTGACAAACAAGCATAAGGAGTAGCACGAGAGTGCATTGCAAACAACGGAAGCAATGGGGAAAAAAAACACGTTTTTACACAGAAGGATATAATCATAAAGAGGATAAGAAGATAGAACGATAATGACCTCAAAGAGTTAGAATGATCAAAGACCCATCTGATCAATCTTAATTATCAGATGCTAATTTGGGAAATCACAACATTTTTATTCACAAATCATCAAACACCACCAATATTTGTTTCCTTTTAATGCATACTTGCTTAACATCCATACTTGAAGAGAGACATTAACAGAAATTAAATAGATGAAGAGAGAAAGTAGCATACGTGGTTTCTGAAGAGATCACAAAGACAAACAAAAACATAAAAGACACAAAAATATCCCAGAGCTACATTCACATGAATAAATCATGCATCAAACCTGTATGCCCAGAAAAAGTGTGCATACATGCTGCTCCCTTCCAAAGCTTCAGCGTTGTGTCACTTGAGCCTAATACCAACGTAATTAACATCAGTCACAGGCTATTCAAAATAAACCTGATCTTTTTAGTATCAACCTACATTATCTTGATGATGCTAAAAGCTGGAGAAGTTGCAGTAGAAATATAGATAACTCGTAATTTGGGTGAATGATCGCAACAAAGTTTTAAGATCTTAAAAATTCAGAAAGAGTGTCAAGAGATGAACAGAAAAAGTAGAAATGAGTAAAAATGCAAAACTTCAATACATACCTGTAACAAGCTCGCCTGAGGGCAATTTAATAATTGCTTGGATAGCTGCTTTATGAGCTTCCAAAACTTCAATCTCTTGGCCTTTCCTCCATCTTCTTAATGTACTGTGTCAGGGAAAATGTAAACAAACATAAAACTTTCAGATAATGACTAAATGGCCCTGCAAGTTGGTGGAAGAAGTTTGTAGGATGTGGATGTAATTATAAGCGTGTCTCCTACAACATGCAGAGGACAATAACCAGCCAGAAAAATTTGACGCACATGAACAGTAGGCAAACCATTTAACAAGGGCAATGTCAGAAAGGCATGCACCCAGTAAGGTATTTGAACACGGGAATACTAGACAGGCATGCGAAACTACTAATGTGAACAACTAATGACTATCGACCTTGACACATCGACAGAAGGAATGCTATCAGGACAAGCCCTTGACATATGTAAAGAAGTTAACCGGCATAATGCCAAAATTGGAAATACCCAAGGTGCTCCAACAAACATGAGCAAAAAGATAGGTGAACAACCGTGCTAGTACATAGAAGTTCCAAACTACTTAAGACTCCCTTGCTCTAGAAACACTAGTTCCAAATTCTAGTTGATCCATTGTCAAAACACACAGTTCGCACTTCGCAATTGTCAAAAGAGAATCTTTTTTTAATAAGTAGTAATTTCTAAAAGAGAATCTTTTAACCACACTCTACGATACTTTTTTAAAACAACAACAACATACTAAGTGTGATCCCACTAGTGGGGTTTAGGGAAGGTTGGGTGTACACATTACCCCTACCTTGTGTGAGGTAGAGAGGCCGTTTTTGATCTACGATTTCATTGTTTGTATTACAAAAATGAGGTAATCTAGGAAATATTGAATAACTTTTACACGAATAAAAGTTCTAATTCATTCTAAAGCTCACTCTATCTCCCTTACTCTAGAATTCATTCCAAATTACTCTCTTACTCTAGAAACATCCTAGTTCCAAATTCTAGTTGATCCATTGTTAAAACACATAGTTCGCAATTGTCAAAAGAGAGTCTTTTTTAATTAGCTTCTAAACGAGAATCTTTTTATCACTCTATGATATATTTTTTGTATCACCAAAATGAGGTAATATAGACAACATCGAATAACTTTTACACGAATATAAGTTTGAATTCATTTAAAAGCTCACTCTATCTCCACTTTAAGATCTATCCCCATTTCCTTGCTATGGTACTCAATATTGACTTAGAGCCCATTGGCACTCAAATTAGAAACCTAGTATATACTGAGAGAGTAAAACAATGGCTGATTCAGTTACGAGCTAATTCTCTTTCTTCAATTGTACAACTAGAGCAACAAAGGTCAATCGGATTAGATTGACAAGCATGAGGAAAAAAAAAATTAATCAGGAATAAAGATGAGGAATTCTGCTGCAAAAAAATGACGTGTAACACGTTCAGCAAAAAGTAAGAAATCTCACATACCAATCAACAGATGTTGATACAACGTCTGAGCCATCCAAAGCAATACCTGTAACTTGCAACTTATGACCCTTAAGTGTCTGAATTTTTTCTCCAGTAGCCAAATTCCACACCAAGATAAGAGTGTCCATGCCACCAGAAACAAGTCCGCCCTCAGGAAACTCCTCCCCAGGAGAAACCCAAGCCAGTGGCCCAACGAAACTTGTATGCCCTAGCAATATCTTTGACGTAGTATAATTGCGGTGGTTTGATTCATCTGGAGACCAAAACCTAATGGTTCTGTCTCTAGATGATGTCGCAAACCCAACATTCTCACATATGCATATCCCCCGAACCTAGTTGTGTACAAGCAGAAAAGTTGATACAGATTCTTCTTTTCTTCTTTTTATCGAATTCAAACACAAATTAGTTGAAACTAAAGCAATCATTCATGTAATAGACACAAAATTGTTTCCACATTCCAAGATGAAAATTTCACATAAGCCTCCGCATATGCAATAACATATATCAACAAATTTCTTCAATGAGAACATATTTTAAGTGAATCATTACAAAAGTTTTCATTATCAGTAGCATTAGCATTCGTGAATCCAATCAATTGAGCAACAAAAAAGCAGATACGTTCCTCTGTCTTGAGGAGAAACATTAAGTTTTTCTGAAATTCACATGTAAAATTGCAATTTATCCACAAACAAGAAAAACAACAATTGTAAAGTTTGAGTGCTAGTAATGCAAGTATATAATGAGACGTGACCTGTAATTTTCTCTCTGCATGTGTATCAACAAATTTCTTCAATTAGAACATATTTTAAATGAATAATTACGGAAGTTTCATCATCAGTAGCATTAGCATTCATGAATCCAGTTAATTGAGGAACAAAAAAAACTGAATAAGTTCCTTTGTCTTAAGGAGAAACATTACATTTGCTGAAATTCACACGTACAATTGCAATTTATCCACACAAAAAAAAAAAAAAAAGAATTGTAAAGGTTTAGTGCTAGTAATGCAAGTATATAAAGAGAGTGAAGAATTATACGTCGTCTTCGTGACCTGTAAGCTGACACCTTAACTGATACTCGGCAGAGTCGATCTCCATTGTAATCTAGACGGAAGAACACTGGTTTGGACGGAGGAAACTAGGGTTTCCGGATAGAAGAATCTAGAATCAAATAGAGAAAGAAGGTGAGACGGAGATGAGTCTATGAAGAAGCAATTCTTATAAGCTTTGTGCAATCGAAACGGAATCTCTTGCTCTCCAAGTCTGCTGCCGATTACTGAGTTCTTTTGAGTATCTTTCCGCCTTCTTGGCAATTCAACAATTTTACAAAATTTCTTTTCCTTAGCTTCAATTTTATTTATTACTGTTACTAACACAATATTAATTAAATTTAATTATTATTATGCTTGTTTTATACTATTAGATCATTTGTTCTATATTTTTTTTAGTATATTATTCAATATTTAAAATTATTATATTGTTAATAGAATTTTTTATTGGTATATTACTTTGTTTTCTTTTTGTAATATAAGAGAGGATATATAATTATTACTGCTGAAATATATTTTTATTTTATATTTTATTTTGTTGCTCTTAATAATATTATCTAAATTTTATTGAATAAAATCTCTATTAAACTAAAGGGACTTATACAGGCATCAAATAACTTTTTTGTTATGTATTTTTCTTTATTATATCATCCAATATTTAGTACTATTACATTGTTAATAGAAATTTTTATTAGCATATTACTTTATTTAATATTTTTCTCTACTACTTTGTTGTTGTAATATAATAGAAGATATGTATTTTATTACTCTTGAAATAATTTTTATTTTTAAATTTTATTCTATTGTTCTCAATAATATTATCTTAATTTTAATGAATAAATTCTCGATTAAATTAAAGGGACTTATGTAATAACTTTTTTGTTATGTATTTATCTTTATTATATCACCCATGTTTGAGCAGTTAATTTCAGGTGCGGCTTTTTTTTATCATTTTTTTGTAAATAATTTTTGAATCTCAAAATTTGTTGGAGTTTTGTCTTAAATTTTTAAACTTTATTAATTTTTTGATATCACATTTGGAATTATCACAATGATTTGCTTCTCCTATTCTATATAAATTGTCACGACCCAAATTTTCCACCATCGGGAGTCGTGATGGCGTCTACTAATATGAGCTAGGCAAGCCAAGTTAATCTACTTGTTTTAGCAATTATCGTCCATTTAATGAAAACAAAACATAATATGATAAAGTGAATGTCTCAAATATAATTAACTGAAAGAAATGCGGAAGTTTAACAAAATCTCTACCCAAGACTGGTGTCACAATACTCACGAACGTCTAGATAATACTAAATACAAGGTTTGAATGAAACATAAAATTGTCTGCTTCGGTACAAATGATAACAAACTGAATAAAATAGAAAGGGACTCCGGGTCTGCGGACGTCAGCAAGGCTACCTCGAATGTCCCTGGATTGAAAGCTCGTTCCCAAAATGCTATTGCTACTCAAATGTTGCTCTAACACCTAGATCTGTGCAAAAAGATGCACAGAGTGTAGCATCAACACAACCGATCCCATGTGCTGGTAAGTGCCTTGCCTAACCCCTGCGAATTAGTGATGAGGCTAGGACCAAACTCCAAACAAACTTGTACATATATATATATATATATATATATATATATATATATATATATACACATATATATACACACAAGTACAACAGAGAAACATTAGAACTAAGCAATTAAAGCTGGAAGGGGGGAACATGCTTCGGGGAAAAAGATGAAAGTAGAATCTCAGAAAACATTATGGAAATACTACACTTTAACTTACACGCGGAATAAACATAGATACAACTGTCACTTTTAAATTTTTACGTTGTTACAAGCGTGCAACTCGATCCCGTTTCTCTTAATATCATGTGGTACGCGTACCACTCAATCCCATTTCATAATATCACGTAGTAGGCATACCACTCGATCCCATTTCATAATATCACATGGTAGGCGTACCACTCGCTCCCATTTCATAATATTACGTGGTAGGGGTACCACTCGCTCCCATTTCTTTCAACACAATATACAATATAATCTCGGCAAGGGAGAAAGATGTCATAATAAACTATCCCGGCAAGGGAACAAGATAATATAATAAACTATCTTGGCAAGGGGGATCAAGTTATAACCAAACTTATTCAATTTATACTTAACACAATTAAATCAACACTCAGTCTCAACAATTATTGGCTCAGTGTTAAAGATTTCCGACCAAGTCCTTAAAACAACAATTAAGAATTTGATAATTTAGCAATTTAGGGCTTACGGTCATACTCGACACCAGTGTATAGATACTCGTCACCATGTCTATACATCGTACTCGATAAATAACAATTAGCAAATAAGACTCTACTCCTATTCCCTTGAGCCAAAGTTAGACCAAACACTTACCTCAACTTCTACGACTAAATCAATCCACAACGACCACTTTCCCTCTCGAATTCGGCTTCAACTCAAATAAATCTATGAAATAACGACTTTATAATATCAATAATAGCTAAACAAATCAAACTCAATTCATAAATATAGTTTTCTAAGCTTTCTTCCCAAAATTCCAAAAATCGACCCCTGGCCCGCTTGGTCGAAACACGAGGTTCGGACCAAATTCATATCACTCATTCCCCTACGAGCCCGGATATACAATTTGTTTTTAAATTCGACCCCAAAACAAGGTCTAAATCAAAGAAAATTGAAAAGCCCTAACTCTACCAATTTTCTCCAATTTCAACCCTAGATTACATGATTTAGACTTAGAAACTCACTAATTAATGAGAAAAAATGAAGGAAATAGGTGGGAAATTACTAACCCAAATGGTCTTGAAGAATGGGGGCTTCAATGGCTCCTAGAGCTTGGGGAAGAAGAGAGTTCGTGAGAAATTTGAATGAAACCCGTATGTTTTGATTATGGAAACTTAAAAATATAACTGGGCGTTTTTGTTCTATGCGTTCGCGACAGTGGTGTCGCATTTGCGATGGGCAACTGGGCAGTGCATTGCATTCGCGATGGGGATGATGCGAATGCGAAGAAGGAAACTGGGGAAGGGGGCAGAATTCGTTAAACGCAAACGCGTGAAGGACACGCGAACGCGATGAGGAAGACTGTAAAGGTACGCATTCACGAGTTGTCGAGTGCGAACGCGAAGAGAAAATTTTTGGGATCCAGAACTTGGCTTATGCGATCGCGATGTAAGGGACGCGAATGCGAAGATAGGGGATTCAAGGTTGTGCGAATGCGAGAGGACATCGCGAACGCGAAGAAGGAATCTCCTGTGTAAAAATTGCAGAAAATCTAATATCTTCCTAAGTCCAAAACCACCCCGAACACCTCCGAAAACACTCCTGAGCCCTCGGGACTCCTAACCAAACATACACACTAACTCAACAACATCCTACGAACTTAACCGTACAATCAAATCGCCAAAATAACATCATAAACGAGGAATCAAACCTCAAAAGCATCACTTTTTCATCAAACTTCTTAAACTTTCATTTTTAGAGATTTAGGTCCGAAACACGTCAAATGACGTCCGATTTTAATCAAATTTCACAAAAACCGCTTAAACCATATATAAGACTTGTATCGAGCGTCGAAACCAAAATACGAGCCCGATACAACGGTCTTCTAATCAAATTTTATTTTCAATTTCCTTAATAATTTCAGAAAAAAAATTTCTTTTAAAAATTTATTTCTCGGGCTCGGGACCTCGGATTTCGATTTCGGGCATACGCCCGAGTTCCATATTTTTATACGGACCCTCCGGAACCGTCCAATCATGGGTCCGGGTCCATTTACCCAAAATGTTGACCAAAATCAACTTTAATCATATTAATATAAAATCATCATTTTTCACACAGAATTCGTATTTAAACTTTCCGGCTACGCGCCCGGACTATGCACGCAAATCGAGGTGACTAAAATGAGATTTTCAAGGCCTTAGAAGCACGGAATGAATGAGAAAAACAGGTGATGACCCTTTGGGTCGTCACATAAATAGAATGGATATGGTGTGAATTTTAATGAATAAAATCTCTATTAAATTAAAGAAACTTATATAGTCTAACAAATAACTTTTTTGTTATATATCTTTGTTTATTATATTATCCAATCTTTAGTGTAATTATATTGTTAATAGAAATTATTAGCATAATACTTATTTAATATTTTTGTCTTTTTAGTATTATATCTCATTAGTAATTAATGACTTTTTAAAGTTTGGATTTTAATTTCATAATAACTTACCTGAGAATTTATATTAAAATTAATTCTTCGTTATTTCTTCAAAATCTTTCATTATTGTATTTTGGTTTTTGGATTATATATTAAAATTTTAGT
Organism: Nicotiana glauca; assembly: GCA_026770625.1. Lineage (NCBI taxonomy): Eukaryota > Viridiplantae > Streptophyta > Magnoliopsida > Solanales > Solanaceae > Nicotiana > Nicotiana glauca. The sequence continues at coordinate 52,180 of MU712352.1, forward strand.
TACATGATCTGATTTATGGTATGATTGCTCTTTTCAATAATATTTTTAGTATTATTTATTTACTTAATTTTACCAAATAAATTTGAAGTGAAGTTTTGTCCTAAAAATTTACATTTGTCATCTTTTGGTTATGCCAATTAGCTTAACATGGTCGGTCTTTTTCTTCTTTTATTATACGTTGAAGATTATATATATATATATATATATATATATATATATATATATATATATATATATATAGAGAGAGAGAGAGAGAGAGAGAGTACTATATTGGTAAACATCCGGGTCTATTGTAAATTTGTTTATAAAGATGACAGTTATTTAATATATGATATTTGTGTCATTTTTTACAGTGTAATGTCCTATATTTCAGTTGCATGTATGCAGGTGGTTGTATGGACGTGCAAGTGAAATAGGGGGATGGGAAGTGGGTACATGATTTAGAGGATTAAATTAGGATTTTCTCTATTTTATTATTATTTGTTTTAAACTTTTTTTTTATACATAATAATATTTTCAAACTCCAAAACTTTTGGAGTTTTGTCCTAAAGGAGTGTCACTTGGCTAATTGTTGTTGTGGCACTTGGCTTAATATGATACCTTTTTCTTCTCCTTTTAATAATATATAGAAATAGATTATCTCTCTTTTTCCAATACCTTGTTGGACTCGGACTAATAATTAGCCGAAAATTCCACTAGCGTCGATTACGAGACCTTATAATTTACTCGTTAAGATCTTTTTCTTTATCCTTTATAACTAGCACCTGCTTTTGTGCCCGTTTGAATTGGCTTATTTTAAGTGCTTTTAAGCCAAAATAACTTTAAAGTCATTTTGTAGTGTTTGGATAGAGTAAAAAAGTACTTTTAAGCACTTATTTTTAAGCTAAAATAACAAAAACAAGCCAAAAGCCAAGAGTTAGAATTCCTAACTTATGGCTTAGAAGTTATTTTGGCTTAAAAGCCACTTAAATTAAGCCCATCCAAACGGACTCTTTATCTCCTTTATTTGAGTTAGTTCAATTGAAATCAAAATTTACTTTTGAAGGATAAAATTTTAAAGAACATATAAGTCATGATGGGATTGCATCAAGGGTCGGCACTCAGCCCGTTTTTGTTTGCTCTCATGACGGACGTAACTAACGCGCCACATCAAAGGGGAGATGTCGTGGTGTATGCTATTTGTAGATGATATTGTATTGATTGACGAGACGCGAAACGATGTGAACACGTAATTAGAGGTTTGGAGGCAGATCCTAGAATCTAAAGGCTTCAAGTAGAGCAGGAAAAAGACAGAATACTTGGAGTGTAAGTTCGGTTGTGAGACTCAGGGAGGGGAAGAGGAGGTAAGGCTGGACTCGTAGATCATCCCTAGAAGAGGGAGTTTTAATTACCTTAGCTTGGGTTTATTATTCAAGGGACATAGAGATTGATGAAGAAGTCGCACATTGTATTGGCGCAGGATGGATGAAATGGAAACTCATTTCTTGTATTTTGTGTGACAAGAAGGTATCACCCAAACTTAAGGGTAAGTTCTACATAGTGGTGGTCAGACCAACAATGTTGTATGGGGCGGAGTGTTGGCCAGTCAAGATCGCTCATGTCCAGAAGATGAAGGTAGCAGAGATGAGGATGTTAAAATGGATGTGCGGGCACACCAGGTTAGATAGGATCAGAAATTAGGTTATTCGTGACAAGGTGGGTGTGACCCCTATTGAGGACAATATGCAGGAAGCGCGGCTTAGGCATGTTAGGAGGGGGAGCGATGAGGACGTGTGAAAGGTTGACATTGGAGGGCCTACAGAGAGGTGGAGATAGGCCAAAGAAGAGGTGGGGGGAGTTGATTAGGCAAGACATGATGCAGCTTTAGCTGACCGAGGACATGACCCTTGATAGGAAGGTATGAAGGTCGAGGATTAGGGTAGTTGTCACGACCCAATTCTCAAACCCGGTCGTGATGGCGCCTCTCGTGAAGACAAGGCCAGCCAGACCAACACAAAAATCCTTTCTAAGCAGTTACTTAACATAAACAGTTCTAAACATGATTTAATAATCATAATGTGTGGAAGTAGCGGATACAATAAGGGAAATCATTCCGACACAGCCCAAACCGGGGTATCACAAGTCACGAGCATCTATAAGGATGAAATTTACATTTACAAGTTTAGAAGTACACTGAACATGAATAATGAATGTCACAGAAAGGAAACGGTGCTGCGAACGTTGGTAGTCACCTCGCTAAGCACTTACAACTATACCTCCAAACAGCCTATACCCCCTGTTGGGTGAATAAATACCTGCAACTGCACACGAGGTGCAGGGAGTAGAGTGAGTACTCCAACTTAGTGAGTAATTAAAGTAAATAACAACTGAGCAGTGAGAAATCACGTAAAGCAAATCATCATTCTATATAGGAGCAGTGAAAAACCCTTTGAGAGAAAGCGGTGAAGCTTTAAAACCTTTAGAAATATCTTACCTCATTTTAAAACCTCTTTTGAAAATGACTTTTTCAACAGTTATGCAAATGAATGCAAAAACAAATAGTGCAGATAAGCACAGAAGTCCGTCTCTTGGGCACCACACTCGGTTATCAGATAATACCAGAACAACATGTGTATTACAAGAAGAAGCACAAACAGCATATAATGGCAGACAAATGCAATAAGGTAAACACATCAAATAGTACCGGTACCGCTGTGGCGTGCAACCCGATCTATATACTGCTGCGGCGTGCAACTCGATCCATTTAACATTGACGACGCTCACTAGGGGTGTGTACAGACTCCGGAGGTGCTCCTACAACCCAAGCGCAATATCAACCCATCTCGTGGCATCAATCAGGCTCTATGCCTCAATTTCAGTATAGTACCGCTGCGACGTGCATCTCGATCCATAAGTATCCTCAAAATACAGGCCCCCAGCCTTACTCAGTCAACAAAATCACGTAAGCCACTCGGGCAGCAATAAAGTATGATGCTCCGCCCAAAACATTTTATGAAAATATCATTTCGAGTATTTAAGGCATAATAACTTGGTTGAGTTTTTTTTTTAAAATAGTGGAAAATACATGACTGAGTTCAAATAAATAATTAAATCGGTGAGAAATTATCAACAACAATGTCCGAAGGGTTCAAATAATTGGCACGAAGCCCAAATATAGCAATCAGCCTAAATTATGATGAAAACAAGTAATTTCAGTCAAATACGCAGTAATTTCATCAATCGGGACGGACCAAGCCACAATTTCCAACGCTGCTCCACCCCACGCTCGCTATCCAGCGTGTAGGTCACCTCAATACAACACTATGATGTGCAAATCTGGGGTTTCAAATCCTCAGACTATCATTTACAATCATTACTCACCTCGAACCGGTGAAATCTCTAGCTTGCGACATCTTTGCCCCTCAAATCGGCCTCCACGTGCGTCGAATCTAACCAAAATCAAAGCGAATGCATCACAATATGCTAAGGGAACAATACCCAATCGAAAACAATCGAAAAATATCAAGAATCTCGAAATTAGCAAAACTCGGGCCCCGAGCCCACTTCTTAAAACTAAGAAATTTTCACATCATTAGATTCCTTATCTTTCCCCGAGTTCATACATACCAAAAGTTCTCAAATCCGACATTAGATGGTCCTTCAAATCCCTAAATCCAATTTCCATAATCTCAAGCCATTGTTCATCAATTTTAGGCTTAAATTCCCATGATTTTTTAGGTTAATGTCACATAATAATCATGTTTTTAGCTCATAAAACTTACCTCCAGTCAATTTCAGTCGAAACCCTCTTCAATTGCTCCCAAAAAACTCTCAATATGTTCAACAATAGAGGAAAATACCCTTAGCTCACGGATGAAATGATATTTTTAAAACCTTCCCTGCCCAGCTGTTTTCCGCTTCTGCGGTCCCGTTTCCGCTTATGCGGGACCGCCTCTGCGATTTTTTTCTTTCGCTTCTGCGGTTACACAATCGCATAAGCGATACCGTTTCTGCCGTTAGCCAATCGCTTCTGCGGAACCAGTGCCCAGGTCTCCTCACCGCTTCTGCAGTCGATCCTTCGCACAAGCGAGACCGCTTCTGCGGTCCAAGCTTCGCAGAAGCGAAAACACCAGTTGCAACAGGCTCAGCAACATGAAAATTCCAAAACTCTCCGTTTAACCATCTGAACTCACCCCGAGGCCCCCGGGACCTCAACCAAAAATACCAACACCTCTCATAACATCATTCAAACTTGTTCCAATCTTTAAAACACCTCAAACAAAAACCATCATTTCTCATCGAATTCAAGCCTAAGTTCTTTAAAAACTTCCGAAATACGCATTCGATCAACAACCCGACCAAGCAACTCTCGAAATTCCATTCCGACCCTCGGATCAAAATCTCGCCCGTCAATCAGAATTCGCCAAAATACTAATTTCGCCAGTTCAAGCCTAATTCTACACTGGACCTCCAAAATCAATTCTGATCACACTCCTAAGTCAAAAATCACTTCCCGAAGCTAACCGAATCATCGAAAATCACATCTGAGCCTTCTAACTCTTAAGTCAACGTCCGGTTGACTTTTCCAAACCAAATCTTCCTTAAAGAGACAAAGTTTCTCATTTTCTACCAAAACCAATCCAAATCAACTCTAACACACCAAATACTGATAATGAAACATGAAGAAACATAAAATAGGGAAAACGGGGCGGTAACTCCTGTGAAGACGGGTCGGATCGTCACATCCTCCCCAACTTAAACAAACGCTCGTCCTCAAGCGTACCCAGAGTTGTCCTAGAAGCCAACCAATAGCTGAATGATCTTACTAAGCATATATCCGGGGGTGATGCCATGTCACCCTATCTCGCACAGGTCCGATAACACAACATCGCTGAAATTTCACAATCCATCTAGTCCATAAACCATAGAACCACATTGCACTTCCCGAAATCATACACAAGATCAGAACCTCACATCTATATTCAGAATAAACCTAAACCAGCTGTAATAACCCATTCTTGCAACCTCAGGTGCAATCACATGATATCCTACATAACCCAAACACTCGAAACGATAACTTATATTCACAACAGTTGCCCACAACACCCGAATACCGGTAGAAAACCTCTTATAGACTAAAGTCTTATTCTAATACTTCCATATACTACCAACGATAAATGAAACACGCAATAAACTGTAACCATTTCTCATATCAACCATTCACGAAGCCACTTCCCTTTGACTAATACCGCAGCAGATTCCGAGCCAAACCTCAATATTGTCCTTCCACCAAGCTGAAATCAAATCCATTCGTATTCATTGATGATCCCAACGATCTCTTCTGACCAAACACACCATCCTGGTGATATGACACCTCAATACAGGCCTAAGCCACAACTTGCATAATACGTTCACTAATAAGAACAGTCTGAACATACTTAACTCATGAAAAAAATGACTCGGACGAAAGAACTATACCTCAAGCTCATCAGTACCATCACAACACAAGGCTGAGAACCATCTCACATCATAGAAATAGAACACCTGAATCTACCCCGAAAGGTCATATCTCCACGTGGCCTCGATACAATGCACGATCCTATCCAAACACCGTTACACATGAAACACCTAAAGTCACTATGCTCAAAATTGACAACCACGCACAATTTGATGTCTGGAACCAAAGCACTTCATTACACCCACGGTGAAATAAATAACATACGCCACGCAACCCGATAGGTCATAACCAATACTTCATTTACCGAGCAACACCCAATTACTCTTCCCGTGCAACTTTCACTATGAATCCCCAATAGAACTGCACCGCATGTGCCCATAACCAACAAATCATAACGTCTCACATCACCGAAAAGCAACTCATAGCTCTCCTCAGATCACTAACAAGCTCAATAACGATCGAATCAACCTATCCCTCAATAATACATATCGGGCCAACTAAGTCAACTCAAGATAAACACGTACCTACATCGGCCTACCAACGAACTCATTACCAAGAAACTTGAAGCTACTCCTTCCACTACTACAACTCCTGTCGGAGCCGCACGATACGGTGCCTGACACCAAATCAATATCGAAATCCACAACCTCGCCCGGCGACATGACCGGTCACAAGAAACGCATCCGAAAAGTCCCTCAACACCGGAACTGAATCAATAGTAGAAACCTCTGCAAAGGCATCCATCACGAAGGCCCAGTTAAGAAAAGCAATCCTTCCCAGCTGTCCGCCGGGTCTTTGAAATATAAACCACTATGTAAGAACAAAATCCAATGCACCTCACTACTCAACCCGTGGCATTTCCGGCATAATAGTTCAGAATCACCTAACACTAAGACAACCAGTCTGAATTTCAACATCGCATCCAAAATATAACATACCAACAAATAAAGATCCACTCGAGCCTCCAAATCCCGATTGTTGCTAAACGGTACTGAATACACACGATCCAGAACCACGACATAGCCTGTAGATGAGAACTCCCAGTCTCCAACTCCATATAGCACACGAATCATCATACCTGATCCCAATTTTGCCGTCTAAATGCATACCACACCTTATATACCCCATCACTCCACGATAGATACTTTAAAATTTTCGGTGCCACCAAGCAAACCCGAATACCACTAGTTGATCCAACAAGAAAATGCCGCAATACTACCGAAGTATCATCACTTTAATCACATTACCCTTTTTCTGTGACATATACTCTTGTCAAATCGCTTCCAATTAGCAACATCATTTCCTTGATTACTTGAGGCTACCCGTTACCTAATAGCTTTATGAATTTCTTTTCAGAACTAAACTGAAACCTTGCACATGCCAGTCTCAGTCCTCTACAACATACCGCATACCATCCAAGGATAACATAAGAACTTTCATCTCCCTTCCGTGCCACAGACATCTACGCACTCCACTAGTCAAGAACTCTCCTTTAGTCCCACTTAGAAGAAAACCATTATGCACCCCATGCTCCGCATGTCCATAGAAAATATACATCTCCAAACCACGCTGAAACCCAACAAGAATTCTCTCCCAATTCCATTTGCACAAGCTAAACTGTCAGGACTAAATCCTTCTAACTAGACCAAGCTGTCAGAACTAAGGAGCTTTGCTGCAAAATACCTGTACGAACTCATTGCCTCGAACACACGCAAGGAATTAATCATATCCTTACCATACTGATTCAGTATACTATCAAGCTATTCCATCTATCTAATTTCCCTTCTGATTCATCATCAACTTGATATTCTGTCACGACCCAAAATCCACTAAGGGTCGTGGTGGTGCCGGACATCTCTGTCAGTCCAGCCAACTAGATTATAAATTAATTCCTCTTTTAATACTTTTTGAAATCTAAGGTTTTTTCCTTCCATTTCCATGAATAAAAGTTCACTACTTGAATTCAAATTTAAATAATAGCAATTAGTACAATCCGTTGAAAACCATCCCAGAAACCCGGTGTCACAAGTACATGAGCAACTACTGATAAGAGAAATAAAATATAACATCCGTCCGGAATACAGTGGACGAAAAGTAAATACAGTACACTAGAAGGGACTACCCTAGCTGCGGTCGCCTCGAATGATGCAGCTCACCTAGTCCCAG
>MU712352.1:73577-88208 GCA_026770625.1 Nicotiana glauca
TGATGATATATATGATAACAAAATGCTCTTATTAGTATTTTTCATGATTTATAGGTAATAAATGGCTAAGGAAGGCTAATGAGTTATTTTGGAGTCAATACTGGAGAAAAGAGGCCAAATGTGCAAATTCCCTTTGAAGTCACGTCATACCAGCCCTTAGGAGCCGAAAATACTGTTCTACTGCAGTTCCACCGCGACCGCGGTAGAACCACGGTGAAAGGCTGCTGCAGAACTTTGAAGAATATTCTGGGCACCTTCTCATAAACTGCTTCAAAGCTTGATTCTTAGTTGTTCTTATAGGCTTGAAATCGTTGAGCACCACACTTTAACTTCTGAAATCACTAGAACCATTATTGAGAGCCACGTGCTCTGACTTGGTCCCAAATATAATTCACTCCGTAATTCTTATAACACACGAATACTCTCTCGGCGAAGCACCCGGCGAAATCACTTCCTCTAAGACCTGTATCTATACCAGGCATAAATCCTGAACCTTTTTCCAAGTCCGAACATGAGCCAAGAAGGTTAACCATGGCACATCCTTAATAATTCCTCTGCTCAATTTACTACTTATGGTCTTTTCTCGTAGCTGGATTAATCCATCAATATGCTAATAACCCGAAATCATGCCAGTAGTTAATCACACAGCCCAATCATAAACGGTGGGACTCTCCCACTTAGCTTGAAGCCATCATTTCACCATTCTTGAGTTCGCCCCACCTTTTTACCTCTTATTGACTTAACCTCGCGCTACCAATTATAAAAATCTCTCGGGATCTCCCTGTAAATCCCCATCTTTCATATTTTGAGTCTGTATCCACATTCGCACGACCGATCCCTTTATTGAACAGCCAATATAATTCCTTGCAGAAGCTTCGCCAACTACGCGACTGCTAATCTGCTCACCCACCTAGGGGAATCACCTCCCTACATCTTCCCACGCTGCTGCACGGGGTACATTCACTATGACACCAATAGCCCATACTGAGTCCGAGCTCACCTTCCAGTTGCACAAGTCCATTCGCCCCTTGCGGACATCAATTAAATGCGCGGCAACATCCTTCCAAATTTAGGGTTATGCTGCACCCTCCTCCATTTCAAGCAGCTCCTTTCCGCCATATCAATCTTCTGCTACATAATAGCCCATACTTCACATCATACCCGCAGGCTTCAATCACCAATCATGAAAATCCCTAATTCGATCCAAACCCTCTTTAAGGCGCGTAGTCATCCTACTACCAAGCCCATATGCACACTCGCCACTCTCCCACTTTGGCGGAGCTCATCTCCTTAATCGGTCACTCGACCTTGATCCTCATACTTGGCCGTCTAGAAATTTTAAACACCGCCCGACACTTCCCACATGTCCTTCCTTATACTTTGCTGCTCAATTGTTGCCTCAAATAAAATCTATCTTCGTGGCACTTGAATCCACCATTATTGCTAACTTTATACCTTTCCAAATGTCATCTTTATCGAGCTGTCAATATTAGAAATTCTGATTCAATCTTAAACCACCGTGTCATGCGATATCTGCTCAATTGTCCTTCCTTATACTTTGCTGCTCAATTGTTGCCTCAAATAAAATCTATCTTCGTGGCACTTGAATCCACCATTATTGCTAACTTTATACCTTTCCAAATGTCATCTTTATCGAGCTGTCAATATTAGAAATTCTGATTCAATCTTAAACCACCGTGTCATGCGATATCTGCTCAATTGTCCTTCCTTATACTTTGCTGCTCAATTGTTGCCTCAAATAAAATCTATCTTCGTGGCACTTGAATCCACCATTATTGCTAACTTTATACCTTTCCAAATGTCATCTTTATCGAGCTGTCAATATTAGAAATTCTGATTCAATCTTAAACCACCGTGTCATGCGATATCTGCTCAATTGTCCTTCCTTATACTTTGCTGCTCAATTGTTGCCTCAAATAAAATCTATCTTCGTGGCACTTGAATCCACCATTATTGCTAACTTTATACCTTTCCAAATGTCATCTTTATCGAGCTGTCAATATTAGAAATTCTGATTCAATCTTAAACCACCGTGTCATGCGATATCTGCTCAATTGTCCTTCCTTATACTTTGCTGCTCAATTGTTGCCTCAAATAAAATCTATCTTCGTGGCACTTGAATCCACCATTATTGCTAACTTTATACCTTTCCAAATGTCATCTTTATCGAGCTGTCAATATTAGAAATTCTGATTCAATCTTAAACCACCGTGTCATGCGATATCTGCTCAATTGTCCTTCCTTATACTTTGCTGCTCAATTGTTGCCTCAAATAAAATCTATCTTCGTGGCACTTGAATCCACCATTATTGCTAACTTTATACCTTTCCAAATGTCATCTTTATCGAGCTGTCAATATTAGAAATTCTGATTCAATCTTAAACCACCGTGTCATGCGATATCTGACAATTGTACCTCCAATATTATTTCACAATACCCTGCCATAAAGGCGAATTGTAGCAGATTATAACGCCAATAACTTAGTACGTTCAATCAGACCATGACACCCTCTCATAAAAGAAAGCTCAACCATGTTTGCAAATACCAAGCCTCATTACTTCCACCAGCCCACACCTGACCATCCTTAGTTCGATTGACTTTCCCCTGCCAGGAATAAAATACTGAATCCCTTGATTACACGCTGAATAAACCTCCCTTCAATTTATTCATTGCCTCAACATGTAGGCAACACCCTACCATTACAACAACACTGCGGAATAATCACTCATAAGCATCATGGCAACCTGTGCCTAGCCTCAACGCTCTTAGAAGTCCTGTTACTGAGCTGAAACAATAGAATACCCCTCCATAATGTGACTATAATTGTCCAATCAACTATACCGAGAGAATCATCCCGCACCACATTTGTAGTGCCATTACAATCCTTCAATTTTTGATTTATAAAAAGCGCACGCGTAAGATTGAATCAGAAGAAATCAAAGGCATAAGCTTCAAAGGAATCAAACCGCACGATAAGGAAATCAAGAAGGGAAGTACTCCTAACAGCCCTGTAGACTCCCGAGGATAAGTACAGACGTCTCCGTACCGATCCGTGAGACTCTACTAGACCTGCTCATGACTCGTGAGACCGACAGGAACCTAGTGCTCTGATACCATGTAATCACGACCCAAAATCCACTAAGGGTCGTGGTGGCGCCGGACATCTCTGTCAGGCCAGCCAACTAGATTATCAATTAATTCCTCTTTTAATACTTTTGAAAATATAAGGTTTTTTCCTTCCATTTCTATAAATAAAAGTTCACTACTTGAATTCAAATTTAAATAATAGCAATTAGTACAATCCGTTGAAAACCATCCCAGAAACCCGGTGTCACAAGTACATGAGCAAAGTAAATACAGTACACTGGAAGAGACTACCCTAGTTGCGGTCGCCTCGAATGATGTAGCTCACCTAGTCCCAGCGTTAGCCATGCTGCTACGCCCAATAGGCTGCTAGAGGTATATATATCTGCGCAACAAAAATGCACAGAAGTGTAGTATGAGTACATAATCAACGTGTACTCAATGAGTGTCCCGCCTAATCCCGAAGGGGTAGAGACGAGATGGCCAATTCCGACACTCACTAGAGGTCAATTAGCAATATTCTATAAGTGCGAGGATAATCATGGATTTGTATGGAAGTTCTGATTGTGAAGCCAGAAGAACAGGTAACCACCTTCAACGATAAATCAAGGGCTTCTAAATTTTGTTCTTTATTATCTTATCAGTTTATATCAAGCCACGTAGAGCCAATTTCACATTTACAATTTTCGAGTAACAGATAAACATGCGCAAATCATGCCGAGGTCGACGGCCCGCTCCAACAGAAATGTAAATTGTGCAATGCCGAGGGTCGAGCGGCACGAACCATAGATGCATCTATTATCACCGAGGCGTTCGGCCCGTTCCATAATTGAACACATATAATGCTCGCGAATCATGCATGCGATGCAGGCACACATAAAACACATGCTCAAGTAGGAAATTAAGAATGTATTGAGGATAATTATCCAAATAGACAAATTTCCCCTTGTAACATTTCAGGGAAAATTAATATTTAAATCTCTTTTTAAATTCCTTTACCAATTCAAGGTGATTTAAGCAATTCAAACCATAAATTAAATGGGTTCACTATAATCTATGTATAACATGCTCTTTGGGTCGTAGACTACCTGGAAAATAGCATGATTGTAGCTACGCACGGACTCTCGTCACCTCGTGCGTATGTAGCCCCCACAAATAGGAGCACATAACTAATTATTTCACCTATGGGGTAATTTCCCCTCACAAGATTATAAATGAGACTCACCTCGCTCCGAAGACTCATAACCGGCATTCTACATTCTTCCAAACGCTTGAACCAATGCACAATGCACCAAAACTAGCCAATTAACGACAAACTAATGAGAACATGCTCAAATACTCGTTAACAATTCAGATTATACAAATTCCCAACTCCGCTTAGTGAAATGACCAAAATACCCTCGGGCCCACGTGCCCGAAATCCAAAATTTCTCGAAGATAAAGGTTACCCATGACTGTAGGAACTCAAATATAAAATTTTCTCTTAATTCCATACTCAAAATCGTGATCAAAATCTAAGATTAAAATTTTCTAGGTTTTCAACCAAAACCTCAATATTTACTCTAATTTCCATGTTTAAATCCATGTACACAACTCAAAGTGGTGGGGATAACTTACCTTAACATAGATGATGAAAATCCCCTCCTTGAAGCTCCCAAAAATCGCCCCAAGCCATAAAAAATATGATAGAAATGGCCAATTCCCGACTTTAAAATGATATTATGCCTCCAGGGATTTATGCTTCTGTGGAAAAATCCCGCTTCTACGGAAAATAATCCGCTTCTGCGGTCCCTGGGCTTCAGCCCTTTTTCGCTTCTGCGATAGCTTAACCGCTTTTGCGGTTTCACTTTTGCGGATAGAGGGCCGCTTCTGCGGTCCTGGGATGCCTCCCTCCTAACCGCTTCTGCGGTTTCTTACACGCTTCTGTGGGGCCGCTTGTGAGGTCCCATCTCCGCAGAAGCGGAAATACCAGCAACCAGCAACTCAGCTATTTTCAAAAATCCATTTTCGATCTGTTAACCACCCGGGATCCACCCGAGGTCCCCGGTACCCCAACAACCAATCCCAAAACACATTACGGACCTGCCCGAGGCCTCAAATCACATCAAACAATGCAGAAACCAAGAATCACACCCCGATTCAAGCTTTATGAACTTTGAACTTTTCAACTTCTATTTTCGATGCTTAGACCTATCAAATCACATCCGATTGACCTCAAATTTTGCACACAAGTCATATTTGACATTACAGACCTACCCCAACTTCCGAAATTGGATTCCGACCCCGATATCAAAAGTCAACCTCAGGTCAAACTCCTCAAAAACCTTCAAATTTCTATCCTTAGCCAAATGGCTTTAAAATGGCCTACGGACCTCTGAATTCACTTCCGATCGCGCTCCCAACTCCAGAATCACCATACAGAGCTACTCCCAGTCTCAGAATTCCAAGCGGACATTGAAAACACCGAAATGCACTTTAAACCAAACTTATGAAATTCCTTTTAAAATGCTAACTTCCATAATAGGCGCCAAAACGCTCCTGGGTTATCCAAAACCCGAACCAGGCAATCGCCCAAGTCCGAAATTATCATACGAACCTGCTGGAACTTCCGATCCCGATTCCGAGGTCGTTTACTCAAAAATCCAATACTAGTTCATTCTTTCCACTTTAAGCTTATCAAATGAGAATTTTCATTTAAATTTAACTCCGATCTTCCGGAATTTAAATTCCGACCATGCGAACAAGTCAATATACCTTAAATGAAGCTACTCGTGGCCTCAGACCGCTGAACGACGCGCTAGAGCTCAAAATGACCAGTCGGGTCGTTACATATTCCCTCTTGCTGTAGCACCACAATGCATCAACCCGGGCTTACCACACGAGACCCAAGCATAAGACTACACTGTCTAAGACCTATAGGTCACTGAGTACTCTCTCAAATGTTCCCAGAAACACCACATTCCAGAATACTTTACTCTGAAGAACTTCCTGCGAATCTAAGTTCGTTACCTTTACTTTTCATATACTAATACATAGGATCCCATAATTAACATAAAAATACCACAAGTCTTGACATTTTCCAATGAAAACACAGTCTCTAACCACACGCACAACCTTAAGACACCGGATTGTCACATGTAGAATCCTGAACACATTAGAACCATCCTCGAAAGTCAGTTACTCTGTTTAATTGCATTTAGCCTGACCCAATGAACAAAACCACCCGTGCCTCGTTAGCACCCAGACACCGCAAGATATGACCTCATCACAATACAAGCACGCATCTTCCTACGCTATGCACCGAGCACTCTTTACTAACAACAATCTAAGACATCATATGATTCTCACACACATACAAGGCACCATGTAACCTTTGTCAAAGTTTTCCTTCACTCGTGCCCTCCTCGGCTCAATTTCCGTATCTAGAACTGATTCGCTAGCATGCCTCGAACCGTAACCAACATAGCACATGACCGTACAATTAGCTAATCAATAGCAAACTCCCCAACTTGGCTCGAAGCCATAGATCAAAACACTCCCAACAACTCAGAACGCACATACTCTATTGCTGCCTTAATACCATAGTGATATTAAACTCAACCCTTCATAAGCTCGTGGAAACACAAATCATCTAGAATTTTTAACTCTTCCGCAAATCGCGCATTCACTCACACAACAGTTAAGCCCACTCTCTAGGCGATCCAATTTAGATGTCAACATATGTTCTTCACTTGTAAATGAGACCTTCTAATATATAACATAAGGATCACACAACCTTAGAACACTCCGCAGGAGATGACCCACCTGCTTTGCCTCCAACTACCATTTCTGTATACCTTCCACCGCTACAAGCATTACATAGTCACTTGATCTGCCTTAGTCTGGACTCATACCGCAACATGAAATTTACTTCACTCCCAACTAGGAGACATGAAAAGATTTTTCAGACGCCCATAACTCGGGGCTACACATCCAGTCACAATGGAAATCAAACACTTAACATTTCTTCTATCATCTAGCAGACCTTCATCGTCACTTCCAAGTCACATAAATACATCTCGCAGTACTAACACACTCATCACATGGCTATCCAGCCGGCACTTCCACTAATAGGGACAATACCAGACATATAAATTCAAAACACTTACTCACACGATTAGCACCTCAGTGCTCAAGCCATAGGCGAAGATCCGGCCTCGAGTCCTCCAGACTGGCCCAACATAAACTCACGGAGATTACATCTCGCCCTTAATCGGGGAATCACAAGACATCAAGGCACATATAATTCTGAGCGCTCATACGTGCATGCGAACGCGTGGAAGGAATTTCAAGAGTTACATTTCAAGTTGAATCAAGGACGCACGATAAGAATTCCAAGGATATGAAGTTTTACTAAAGGTTCTGCAGCCTCCCGAGGATAAATACATACGTCTCTGTACCGATCCGCGAGACTCTACTAAACCTGCTCATGACTCGTGAGACCTAGTAACCTAGGCTCTGATACCAAATTATCACGACCCAATTTCCAAACCCGATCGTGATGACGCCTCTCGTGAAGACAAGGCCAGCTAGACCAACAGAAAAATCCTTTCTAAGAAGTTACTTAACATAAACAGTTCTAACATGATTTAATAACCATAATGTGTGGAAGTAGCGAATACAATAAGGGAAACCATCCCGACACAGCCCAAACTGGGGTATCACAAGTCACGAGCATCTATAAGGATGAAATTTACATTTACAAGTCTAGAAGTGCACTGAACAGGAATAATGAATGTCACAGAAAGTAAACGGTGCTGCGAACGCTGGTAGTCACCTTGCTAAGCACTTATAACTCTACCTCCAAACAGCCTATACCTGTTGCCGGGTGAATAAATACATATAACTGCACACGAGGTGCAGGGAGTAAAGTGAGTACTCCAATTCAGTGAGTAATAAAAGTAAATAACAACTGAGCAGTGAGAAATCACGTAAAGCAAACCATCATACTATATATGAGCAGTGAAAAATCCTTTGAGAGAAAATAGTGAAGCTTTAAAACCTTTAAAAATATCTTAGCTCAGTTTAAAACCTCTTTTGAAAATGACTTTTTCAACAGTTATACAAATGAATGCAAAAACATATAGTGCAGATAAGCACAAAAGTCCGCCTCTCGGGCACCACACTTGGTTATCAGATAATACCAGAACAATAGGTGTATTACAAGAAGAAGCGCAAACAACATATAATGACAGACAAATGCAATATGGTAAACACATTAAATAGTATCGGTACTACTGCGGTGTGCAGCTCGATCCATATACTGCTGCGGCGTGCAGCCCGATCCATTTAACATCGACGACGCTCACTGGGGGTGTGTACAGACTCCAGAGGGGCTCCTACATCCCAAGCACAATATCAACCCATCTTGTGGCATCAATTAGGCTCTAGGCCTCAATTTCAGTATAGTACCTCTACGGCGTGCAACTCGATCCATAAGTATCCTCACAATACAGGCCCTCGACCTTACTCAGTCAACAAAATCACGTAAGCCACTCGGGCAACAATAAAGTATGATGCTCAGCCAAAAACATTTTATGAAAATATCATTTCGAGTGTTTAAGGCATAATAACTTGGCTGAGTTCTTTTTAAAACAGTGAAAAATACATGACCGAGTTCAAATACATAATTAAATCAGTGGGAAATTATCAACAACAATCCTTGAAGGGTTTAAATAATTGGCACAAAGCCCAAATATAGCAATCAGCCAAAATTATGATGATAACAAGTAATTTCAGTCAAATACGCAGTAATTTCATCAATCAGGACGGACCAAGTCACAATCCCCAACGGTGCTCTACCCCACGCTCGCTATCCGGCATGTAGGTCACCTCAATACAGCACTATGATGTGAAAATCCGGGGTTTCAAACCCTTAGACTATCATTTACAATTATTACTCACCTCAAACCGGTGAAATCTCTAGATCGCGACGTCTTTGCCCCTCAAATCGGCCTCCACGTGCGTCGAATCTAACCAAAATCAGAGCGAATGCATCACAATATGCTAAGGGAATAATACCCAATCGAAAACAATCAAAAAATATCAAGAATCTCGAAATTAGCAAAACCCGAGCCCCGTGCCCACTTCTTAAAACTCAAAAATTTTCACATCATTAGATTCTTTATCTTTCCCCGAGTTTATACATACCAAAAGTTCTCAAATCCAACCTCAAATGGTCCTTCAAATCCCTAAATCAAATTTCCAAATTCTAAGGCCCTAGTTCATCAATTTTAGGCTTAAATTTCCATGATTTTTTAGGTTAATCTCACGTAATAATCATGTTTTTAGCTCATAAAATTTACCTCCAGTCAATCTCAGTCGAAACCCTCTTCAATTGCTCCCAAAAAGCTCTCAAGATGTTCAACAATGGAGGAAAATACCCTTGGCTCGCGGATGAAATGATACTTTTAAAACCTTCTCTGCCCAGCTCTTTTCCACTTATGCGGTCCCGTTTCCGCTTATGCAGGACCGCCTCTGCGATTTTTTTCTTCTGCTTCTGCGGAAATCCCAACTCGAGTCCCAACCGATTCTGCAGTTACACAATCGCATAAGCGATACCGCTTCTGCGGTTAGTCAATTGCTTATGCGAAACCAGCGCCCAGGTCTCCTCACCGCTTCTGCGGTTGATCCTTCGCACAAGCGAGACCGCTTCTGCGGTCCAAGCTTTGCAGAAGCGAAAACACCAGTTGCAGCAGACTCAACAACATGAAAATTCCAAAACTCTCCGTTTAACCATCCGAACTCACCCCGAGGCCTCCGGGACCTCAATAAAAAATACCAACACCTCCCATAACATCATTCAAACTTGTTCCGATCTTTAAAACACCTCAAACAACACTAGAACCATCATTTCTCATCGAATTCAAGCCTAAGTTCTTTAAAAACTTCCGAAATACGCATTCGATCAACAACCCAACCAAACGACGTCCGAATGACCTGAAATTTTGCACACACATCACAAATCATATAACGAAGCTACAGGAACTCTCGGAATTCCATTCCGACCCTCGGATCAAAATCTCGCCTATCAACCGGAATTCGCCAAAATACTAATTTTGCCAATTCAAGCCTAATTCTACACTGGACCTCCAAAATCAATTCCGATCACACTCCTAAGTCAGAAATCACTTCCCGAAGCTAACTGAATCACTGAAAATTACATCCGGGCCTTCTAACTCATAAGTCAACATCCGGTTGACTTTTTCAAACCAAACCTTCCTTAAAGAGACTAAGTGTCTCATTTTCTACCAAAAACCAATCCAAATCAAATATAACACGCCAAATACTGATAATGAAATATGAAGAAGCATAAAATGGAGGAAACGAGTTAGTAACTCCTGAGACGACGGGTCGGGTTATCACAGTAGTAGAGTAGGTACTCTAGAGTGTTTGTAACATTAGTAATAGCATGCAGTCTCGCTTTGTGTTGGTAGTAGATTTTTATGACTAACCGTTGTTTTCTTTTATTATTGATCACTTTACTATCTTGCTGTTTTTATTCTTCTTTTATATGGCTTTGGTACTGTCCCTTCTTGTATATATTTTTATTAATGTGGTGCTTATACTTTCCTGATTCACAAGGTAGGGTTAAGGTCTTCGTACACACTACCCTCCACATACCCACAATGTGAGATAATTATGGGTATATAGTAGTTGGTGTTGTTATATAAGTCGTGATATTTAAAGGTTGGGCATACTTTTTATATTTGCGGGTGATAAAACTTTCATAATCATAAATTATTAAAAAAATGTTGTATATTTTTATTTTTATTTCATAAACTACTATTGATGTGATACAGGTAAATGCAAGTATAATAATAAATAATAAAATAATTAATAAAAATAATATAATGAAAAATTCAACATGAATTGGATGACATCATGAATAAGATGTATAAAGCAAAGAACAAGCAAAACTCACATATATAAAGATAAAGAATAATAAAAATGCAGTCAAGAAAGCTAAAGTAATTTCGATGAAGAGAATTTCAATCTTAGAGACATATTTATCAATTTTAAAGTTATGTCAAAAGCACTTCAATTCTAATTCTTATGAGTTTTTTTTTTGTGCCCCTTTGAATTACGATCACGTTGAACAATTTTTTGATATTCTTTCTTCTTCATGTCTAACGATTACGTTGAATCTGCTAAGTAAATACTACAACATAAAGTAACTGATATGCTTATCTTTATTCTTTACTAGTTTTCAGGCACGCGTTTGCGTGTGTATTCTATATATTTTAAGAAATGGGTATTATCACTTTTAGCGCGCGCCAAAAACTATTTACATCTGATAGAAAAGTGTATAAACCTGTACAATTTTTGTATATAACACATATTATATATATATATTGCGTACAGTTTTTTTGCTATTATTTTTACAGCGGCTTTATAGCATCATTTTTCCTTTATTGGGAAGAAGAAACCCCATTCTAATTCTGGGATTCATGGAGTTTTACTCAAAGAATAAAGGAATAAAGGAACTCGTCTTTGACAGAAGGTAAAGTTTGGTCTTCTAGGATGTTCGATACATTTGATGTCGGAACATCTCTGTGAAGATTTGAGTAACTGAGATCAAGCCACGTGGAGGAAATCATGGAGTTTTACCCAAAGAAGAAGAAGAAGAAGAAGAAGAAGAAGAAGAAGAGGAGGAGGAGGAGGAGGAGGAGGAGGAACTCATCTTTGACAAAAGGTAAAGTTTGGTCTTTTAGGATGTTCGATACATTTGATGTCGGAACATCTCTGTGAAGATTTGAGTAGCTGAGATCAAGCCACGTGGAGGAAATCAATGGTCTTGCACAAACAAATGTCTCGACCAGACTTTATAGAGACATTGGGCTTCTGTATCAACCTTGGGCTCAATGAATTAATTGACAAATATCTCACTTTATACCCATTATTTTTAAACTATTTACCCTTTAATGCACATGCCCAAACTATTTACTACTCATACTCATGCGGCCCAAACTATTTACCCGATTATTCATTTATTTATTTAAATAGCTCTTCTTTCTACACTGAGAATTTGGACGAGGGCACAACTTCAGATTACCCCTAGTAGGTAGTTGATGACTCTATAGGAACAGAGAAATTCGGGTGAAGACCCAAGATTAAAGAAGACTTGGTCTTAATTGTAGTAACTCGAGATCCTTGAATTATTTTCTTGTTTGCTACTTCTTGACTTACTTGTAATTTGTTCTTATAAAATTATTCTTCCATTTCCCTTATATCCTTCTTCAAAACGAAATTGGATCTGATTATGTGAGAAGTTGACCTTTGGCTAGTTTTAATTATGCTCCACTTTTTCTTGATTGTTCTTTCCCTATCTCTTGCTCTTGGCTTGGCTTAAAATTTTTATTTTGAAGATTTCTTGTTTGATTCAAAGTGGGTGCTGTTAAATATTACTTATAATACCTTCTGGAAGTTCATACTAAAATTTGATAACAATTGGAGCTGATTTGAGGTGATTGAGTTGGAAATTTCAGCTGAAAATCGAAAAACAAAACAGCTACCCAATAGTATACTGCTACGGTATACAATATGGTGTATGAGTATATAGCTATATTACAATAATATACTATTGTAGTTTATAATATACTACAACGGTATATTATAATAATCGAAGAAGAACACGGTTACCTAACAGTATACCGCTATAGTATATAATATACTATAGCTGTATATAGTTATACTGGAAAAGTATACTATTATGGTATACAATATATTGTTATAGTATACTGTAATAATATGCAATGTACTGTAACAACATGTTGTAATAGTATACAATATACTATAATAGTATAAACTTATTACCCGTAAATTCACTTGCCTTTTCCCTTTTAATTTGCTTTAAGCTTTTACCCAGCATAAGAGGCAAATTGAAAATGTAATATATATATATATATATATATATATATATATATATATATATATACACACACACTCTTACAATTAGACCCTTTTAGAATTTTTTTAAATTTTTATTGACAACTGATATTATTTCAGTTTAATAATTAAATTAGAAAAATTTAACTCTTTGCGTACAATTGTATACCCCGTTGGTATAGCTATAATAGTATCATATGTTAGATAATATTTTTCTGGTTGTATTAGTTACATTTAATTAGTACACAATTTAATTTTTCTTTAATAATAATATAAAAAATAATAAAAAATAGTAAAAATAGTAAATGATACTAGATTATGAAGAGAAAAAGAATAAAAAAAGAGAAGTTAAATGGAATTAGAAAAGTAAAAAAATAAGAAGAAAACGAGAAAAAAAGAAAAGGAGCAAAAAAAAAAAAAACATAGAAATAAAAAAGAATTGGAGAATAAAGAAAATATTTCCCACAAAAAGTACCAGGGGTAGGAAATGTAATTAGTTTATAGGTAAAAAAATAAAGATATTTTTTCATAAAGCACCATCTTTTAGGTCTAATTAGTGATTTATAGATATCTTTTGCTATATTATGTCTTATAGATACCTTTTTATGTGGTTATACAATGTATTTAAGCTATTGTATTCATTAATACAATAGCAAAAATAGGCGTTAAAAGGGAAATTCCAGCTAAGATTCATATGTATTTAACTGTATTCACGCGGCCTTATCGTGAATACAGTAACGTAAGGCGTAAAATCTGGAAGGTTTAACTAGTTTAAAACGGAAAGGAAATCAAATCACATGATATTCTCCTAATTTAACTCAACGAACAAAAACTATTACCCATTAATATGTATTTTGCCATTCACGATTCCAAAAAAAAAAATAAAAAATATCGAAAACAATAGCAACATTTGATTGAAGTTCTTCCATTCACTTCTCCCTTTTTTCTGTTCGCAGTTCTCAATTTAACTACGAAAAATTACTATTGATACAAAAACTATTACCCATTAATCTGTATTCTGCCATTCACGATTCCAAAAAAACAAAAAATTATCGAAAACAATAGCAACATCTGATCGAAGTTCTTCCATTCACTTCTCCCTTTTCTCTGTTCACAATTCTCAACTCAAAGGGATGTTGTGGCTGGACAAGTGTATAAGGATAAGGCTACATTGAAAGAGGTGATGGAGAATTATGCTATATCTCAAAGGTTTCAATTCAGGGTTGATAGGTCTAATGCTGTCAGATTTGCGTGTATTTTTTTTTTGTTGGTATTTTTAGATTATTGGTTCGAGGTGTAAGTTACACATATTGATGTATTTATGCGTATTTGTGGATTTTCACTTGATTATCACTGATGTGCTTAAGATATATTTGTTTATGGTCCTTAAATACATGTATTCATATGTATTTTACTGGATATTAGACATTACAATGCCTCTAATTATTTTCTTATTTTGTCTAATGTGTGTTTAAGCGTATGCATATACAAATAGTTGTATTTAATTATATTCATTTTATTTAAATACATATAACTATAATTATATTCATATATATATATATATATATATATATATATATATATATATATATATATATA
>MU712355.1:11143-30074 GCA_026770625.1 Nicotiana glauca
ATTTCAAATTTTCTGGAACTCTTAGAGCTTCAATCTATTGAGCAAGAAATTTTGAATTAAAAATTGAGAATTAGAGACGAAACTGAAGTTCTAGCTTGGCTCGAGCATATCATCAAACACTAAAGGTGCATTGTATCTTAGGCCCCTTTTTGAGAGGAATTTCTATCATGTTATACCCCCAATTGCTTCCTTTTTAATTTTACTACTTTCCAATACTCTAAGGTGGCATGCATGCAAGATATTCATTCTCATACCCATGAATTACTTCCCTAATGGCCCCATATGGCTAAGTATACAAATATGAGCTGAGGTGATGGAGCCTTACCTCTTGGGATGAAGATTCAGGAGCCTTTCCTTGATTTTCTTCAATGATTTAGCCCAATCTTATAGAATAATTTGATGAGAGACTTTCCCTCTCTAAGGAACCTCTTACTCTCTCTAGAATTGCTCAGATGAATGCTCAAAATGAGCTAATACACCGGTTATATCGATAGGGAAATCGGGTTAAAAATTAGAAAATTGGAGCCCCGAGTCAACTATGCGGTCGCATCTTCGATCGCAGAATTAACATGCGGTCCGCATAATGGACCGCAGAATGCTCCCCCAAAAGCTAAACATTCTGACTCGGTCTGCGGTAATAATGCGGTCCGCATTCGTGTTCTGCGGTCGCAAACTGCACCGTAGAACTGACCTTTGCAAATTCAAAGGAAAATATGCAATGACTTATACGGTCCGCATTTTGACTATGCGACCGCACTTCGACAGCATTTCCGACTTCAATTTCGTCCAACATTCTGCCTCACTCTGCGGCAGGTATGCGGTCCGCATTTCAATTATGCGACCGCATTCTGGACCGCATTTCTTCCATTTTTCTGGAAACTTATTCTTGACTTTTTAATACATCATTTAATCCAAAAAGGTCCGTACCGCGGCGAGCATATTTACTAATTTCTAACACACGATCCTAACTTGGAACCACGGGATCCGGGTTTTTGAGTCGGGATTTCACGGGGCCTTACATATCTGGCTTGAACTTTGTGAGCTTCTGCTTTACTGGTGGACATATACGATTGGTGGGTAGCTTGTGCGCTACTATAGATGTGCTTAAATCGGTCATATCGTCATATGATCATGCAAAGATGTCTTTATACTCCTTTAGGAATCTGATATACTCTTCCTTTTCTTATAGTGATAGATAAATGCTTATCACGTTTCCTTGACCGTTTTGGAATCCCCTAAGTTAACAGCCTCAGTTTCCTCAAAATTAGACTTTGGTTTGTTTTCAAAATCCTCTATTTCTTTGACAATTTCCTTAAGTATTATATCATTCTCTAAATCCTCTAAATCACTACCCTCATATTGCGTTCTCTCATTACATGTTACAGTCGTTGGTTCATCGGGATATGTAATAATTATGCTGAAAAGAATGTAGAAAGATAATAATAGATATAAAAAGCGGTAATGCATTAATAAAACTTTTAAACGTCAACAAGTACGACTCGATGGCTCGAGTAATTATTTCAAAACAAAATACTAAAAATGTCTTAAATGCTCAAAACTATTTGAAAAAAATTCAAACTAATTTGCCAGGCTACCCAGGAACTCAGTGAGCTCGGGATGGTGCAACGGTCTAGTTTTTTAGAATAGCACCCTCTTCCATGGTCTGAATGGTATGTTCTTCCTCCTTCCCCTCCTCAACAATTGCACTACAGTCCATGTTTTCTTCATTACCCGCCAAAACATAATCTTCCTCAAATCCCCACGTCATGAAGGCCTGATAAAATGTCTGGTGCAGAGGTGGTACGGGTTGTTCTAGTGGATAATAAAGAGCATGCCAAGGTGGTGTCCAATCCTGGTATTCTTGCCATATGTATTCATACCTGAGTCCAAAAGTCATGCCATAGTACTTTGGTTGTAAGGGTTTGGTGATCCCCTGAAGCTTTTTTCCGAGACCCTTGCGTGTTTCATATCCCGTCCACAACAATATGTTTTGTATCTTGTTGCTCCATCATCGGTCCTTTTCAATTGTGTTGACTCGTTCAATGTGATAGTATATTTCTCCACCCAATTTCCTTCTGTTTTCGATAACTAGAATGGTCTGGTTGGTGTACATAGGGTTGCTTCCATCTCCATGGATGATCACCTCCTGATGGTTCCGCTCAAACTTCACTGCCTGGAGTAGAGTTGAGGCTACTTCCCCGGCGGCAAGTATCCAGGGTCATCCCAACAATAGATTGCAAGTAGCAGATATGTCTAGCACTTGGAACTCGACATCAAACCAAGTCGGACCCATCTATACACTGAGGTTGATTTCTCCAATGGTGGCTCTCTGAGATCCATCAAACGCCTTCACATTCATGCTTCCCATTTGTATCTCATCCAGGCCTTTACCTAGTCTCTTTAGAGTGGTCAGTGGACATATGTTAAAACTCTAAAATCCATCTATCAAGACCCTGGCGATGAACTTATCTTTAAATTGCACTGTGATGTGCAATGCCCTGTTGTGACTCAATCCTTATGATGGTAATTTATCTTCGTGGAGAATGATTTTGTGGCTTTCCAATACCTGTTTGACCATGTTATCCATCTCTCCACTAGTGATGTCGGTGGGTACATAAGCTTTACTCAACACCTTTATCAAATTATTCCTGTGTGCATTTGAGTTTTACAGCAGTGATAAGATGGATATCTGAGCGGGAGTTTTGTTCAAGTGGTCAACAATGGAGTACTCCCTCGCTTGCACGTTTCTCCAAAGATCGTCAGTGCTAGTCTTGACAACATGAGACTTAGGTGCGGCTTTCTTGCTTGTACCTCCTAGATTCTGAGGTGTATAAACTCTGCCAGTTCTGGCCATACCTTGCATGGAAACTATTTCCTCCATATTTGCTTTTCCCTTTCTTCTTGCCTCCGCAACATATTCCCACGGGACGGTATCAGACTTGTAGGATGGTGTGGGAGCTACCATCAGAGTGAAGGGTGTGTTTAACTCAACTTTAAATGGCGCTATGGTTTGTACCACAACTTATGCGAGGGTGACTGGAGATATTTTAGGAGTGTCTCCCTCTAAATGAGTTCGATGGACCCTCCTCGATCCCATTCCTTGTTAGTTTCTATCACATTCGCTCCGTCACCTCTGTGATCCGGAAGAGGGTTGTTATGAACACTTGGTGCAGCTTCTTTTGCCTGTATGACCTTAGTGTTGATCAACTTCTGAATCTTATCTTCTAGCATGCGACACTCCTCAATGGTATGACCATTCTTGCCTAAATGACAAGCATATGTATTGTTAGGGTTGATCTATTGGGAGGAATTTTCCATAAGCTGAATGGGAGTAACATAGGCAGTAGCCTTCAGTCTATCACATAGTTGGTCTATGTGTTTATTAATTGAGGTGTATTGTCTAGGAGGTCTATGGTCAAAATTTGGACGCGTCTTTGGGTAGTTTTGGCGAGCGAGTGGTGGTGAGTGGTATTATGCAGGTTGAGTATTGTAGGTGGCAGCGGGTTGTTGGTATATTGGGGATAAGGGTTCATATGTGGATGCAGGTGCTTGGTATGTGAGAGGAGACTTAGGGCCCTGGGCTACCATCACGACACCCACTTCTTTCTTCTTTGAAATACCAAATGACTGGAATGTTTTATTCGTGGCCTGCAGTTCCTCGAAGTTGGTTACCATCCCACTTTTAATTCCTTCTTCTATTCTTTCTCGGAACTTAATGATGTCAGAGAACTTGTGATTTTGAATGACCATAAACCTTTTGTAATATTGCTGATCTTAAGCTCTAACAAAGAACTTGGTCATTTGTTCTTCTTCAATTGCTAGCCTTACCTTTGCGGCCTCTGATCTCTAACGAGTAGCATACTCACAGAAGGTTTATGTCAGCTTTTTCTTGAGGTTTTGAATGTAGAAAACATCGAGTGTATTTTCTGGTTTGCACCTGAATCTATCAATGAAATATGATGCCATACTCCCCCAACTAACCCACTTCTTTTGGGTTTTGAATGATATACCAAGACTATGCGTCTCCTGTGAATCTTTGCATGAACAGTTTCATGTGGATTTGTTCATTCTTGGCCACTCCTACAAGTTTGTCACAACATGTTCTCAGATGTACTTTTGGATCGCTAGTACCATCAAACATTTGGAACGTGGGAGGTTTATAAACCTTTGGAAGTTCCACATCCTACTAGATACATAGGATCTCATAGTTTAAACCTTCAACGCCTTTACATCTTTAACACTCTGGACTCTACCACTAAGCTTCTTGAGTTCTTCCGCTACGTTTTTATTGAGCAGGTCCTTCTTAACCGATTTGAGCATGTATAGGGTTTGCTGCGGAGTATGGGGTAAGGTTTCCACATATATCGGATTGCTTTGATTGGTTCCTAGAACTTGGGACATGTGGTCGTTGGTCAAGTTTTGGGGTTTGGGGTTTGGGAGTATGTTGTGGTGCATTTTGGGGAGTGTGATAAGTTGTGCTTTACGAGTATTGGGTCGAATGATGTTGTTGTTTAGGGGTTGGTACTTGTGGCAGTTTAAGGTTTTGAGGAGGTGCTGGATACTAGTGTGGTGCGGAGGATTTGGTGGTAGGCTTTTGTTTTATGTATTTTGCTGTGGTGTTTGGTTGTGGGTAGTCGGGTTTTGATGGTTAATATTGGGAACATTGAGAGTAAGGGAGAGGTTTGCTAAATTCCATACCTACTCAAGCTCACCCTGTAGTTCCATGATTTTCTACTCCAAAAGTACGACCAACTCATTCTGTCCCGGAGTGCTTCAACCATCTGAAGTTTTAACGATTTCTGCGATAGTAGCATTATCTTTCTTGCCACCTAAATCATCTATCTTCCCTTGTACTTTGCCTTTGACTTTGGTGGAACTCGGTGGAGGAGGAGGTGGTAGACCACTTGATCTTCTGTTGTATGTTGATGATGTCAGTATACACGAACCAATCTTTGGGAAGAGGAATAATCAAAAGAAAAGAAAAACCAAAAAGTAACCAAGTTAGTAAGGTGAAATAAAAGAGTATTTGCAATACTTAAACATGTTTTACATAGTCATGCAATAATTCACGTCCTAATTTGGGAACCTCATTGTGCCTGAGGTAGGCCTAAGCGACACATAGACTTGGAAAAAATTATGCCAACATTTTCTTCAATTCGTTAATGCAAAAAATGAGTCAAACATTTACTGAATCATCAATAATAATAAAGTTACTAATGTAATTTAACCTTATTACATCAAAATCTAAATCTAAGCTAAAAAGCAGCAAAAAACAACTTCTCTTAATCTACTTGGTCCTTGGAGAACCTTCTCCATGCTAGCTTGTTTGACCCCATCAATCAAGTTCCCCAGATCGCGCATATCCAATAGTAAGTAAGATTTTTCTAGAAGTCCTCTTTCACAACCAAGCATCTCTTTGCAATCTGTGAGTCTCTTTCTCAGCTTTCCTTCTAACTCCATCAATCCTTGTTCCAAGTATTGCAATCTTTCTGTTGACTTAGTGACAATCTCCTTCCATTTCTTTCTGTTGACTTATTACCTCTTTCTCTCTTCAAAAATCCCCCTTATATTAGTCCAGACCTCTCTCTTTTATACCTTAGTCATTACCCCTTTCCAGCCCATTTTTCTTTCTTTACACTTGTATTATTTCAGCTTTTTGTCCCCGCATGTTCTATTCTGATTTCCAGCCTTAAAAGTGCTAAGCCAACCAACCAGTCCCCCTTTTTTTATTTGTTAATCCAATAGTGCACTAATACTGAGTGTTGGTAGACCTTATTTTAATCATTGAGAGTCCAATTTCCCAAATTAACCCCCTAAAGCCCCTGTGAATTACTCAAACCTATCAAAGAGGTTAAAACTAACCCAATTTTATTTCTGCAAACTATGAAAGTCAGAAAACAAAATCAACCACTCAAATGGTTTCAATGCAATCTACTATACAATAGATTAATATCATGAATAAGCACAGATTCAACAAACGACCTATTTAGACTAACTAAGTCGAAGGACCAACAGAATCGGAGAACAACTTTTGATATTTTAGAAAGAAAGAAATGTCAAACCAATGGGACAAATTATTCTACAGGAAAACTGTGTTTGATATTCTGTTAGACTTTTAATCAGAAAAACAAAACATTCAAACAAAACTAAAAAATAAAAATAAAGGAGTAGAAGATGAGAAAATAAATAAATAAATAAAAGAAATACAATTTAAGAGACCTACCTCAAAATGTTTGAACGTTGTCTCGAATTAGGCCTTCAATTTTCTTCGAATTTATGGTCGGAACAGACCTTAATCAAGTGTTCTCGACTGAGAACACACAACTAAGGTCGATTTCGACCTCAAACCTTCATGTACCTAACATTTGGAGTTTGGGGATTTAGGGTTCGTTTATTTGATTCATGATTTAAAGGGATTGAGGGGTAATCAAAGGGAACGGGTTACGGATTTGGAAAGGGGAGATCAATGGGGTTCTGGAGTGTATTTTTGGGGCGATTTGGGGGCGGCTAGGGTTTGGGGTTCAAACTTCGATCGAAGATTCGACGAGTTTGGTATGATTCGAAAGAAACGGTTCGGGGGTTTGGAATGAGGAGGTTGAGGGGAGTTTGGGGTGTAATTTTGGTGGTGGTTGGAGGTTGTCCGCCACCGTGGACGATTTCTGGCCGGCGGCGGATGGTGGCTCAGGCGGCGTTCATGTTTGGTCTCTGAAGAGACGAGTAACAGACTAAAGTGGGGAGGGGGGATGAGATGGGGATGGTCGAGTTCGGAGGGGTTTGAGGGGTTTAGGTATATTAAAATGAAGGGATTAACGTGAGTCGTTGGATGATTGGAATCCAACGGCCGTGATCAATTCCTTAAGGCAAAACAGGGTCGTTTGGTTAAATGAGGGGGGCTGGACCGGTTAAAAAATCGGGTCGGGTTAGGATATGGGTAATGATCAAGAATCTGGACCGTTCGATCAAACTAGTTCTACGGTCCAGATTATGAGGCCTGAAACAGCGTCGTTTGGATGATGCTGGAGATGGAGCGGATTGGGACTTGGTTTGGGCTGGACAGGGTGCGGGTTTTGACCGGGTATTTAGTATTTTGATTTGGGCTTTGTAAATTTAATTAAAATTGGCCCAACTGATTTTGTTCCTCTTTTATATATTTATTTATTTTTTAATTTCCTTTCTCTCATCAATTAAAATAATAATCCTAAATTAAATTAAAAAATCCAAATTAACTAAAAATGTTAAGTATCTCTGAATAATAATTATTATTAATAATTAAATATCAAATTAAAAGAAAATCACAGAATTTAACACTAAACACTAAAAATGCAAACTACGTTATTTTTTGTGAATCTTTTCATTCTTGCAAAACAAACACTTTCTTCATCAATCTTAGTTGTAAAGTTAAATCCTAAATGTAAATGACACTTATTTTTTGTATTTCTCTATTTATTTAAACCAAATAAACACGCACATGCAAATGCAAACAATGCCGGAAAATACCACAAAAATTCATAAAATTGCAAACAAAGAAAAATTATTTGATTTTGAATTTTCTGGGAATAATTCACATATGGCAAAAATCACGTACTCACAGCTGTCCCTCTTTGTCTGGAAACACACAGAGTTTTCGTGCAAAGATAAAGTCAACGGATACGAGCGATTTTTGCCCGTTTGGATACTTCGTGTGAAGCATTTTTTGAAATATTTGACCAAACCTTTGCTTCAAAGGGTTCCTACATATCCTTGGCTAAAAAGGAATCAAGTCAATGCAGTTCGGGAAGTTTCGGTAGCTGGGACTACCATGAAGCTGTGATTTACTGTTGCTACTACTGCTGCTGATACTGCTTACTGAACTCCTTATTAAACCAAGCTAAAAATAAAGAAGCTATACTAAGCTATAATCTATGCATTACAAAGATTTATTCTCAAACTTGACTTTGCGACTGTTGTTGCCTTGTTGACTTGTATTTCCTCCGAAGTTCCTTTGTTGCTTACTTGAATTGTAGTCTTCTCTTTTCCCCAGGTGGATGCCTGATTGCTGAACTTGAACTGCTTCTCCCCTTCCTATGAAACTCGAATCGTCTTCTTTTGACCATTGTTGCCCTCCCTTGGTCTTCCAGGTGAGCGCTTCGCTTCTTGACTTAAATCGTATTCCTTTTGTTCTCCAGGCGGGCACTTGACTTCTTGATTTGAATCGTTCTTCCTTATTTTTCAGGTGGACGCCTAACTTCAACAACTTCAACTATTGTTCCTTGTTCTCTAGGTGGACGCCTAACTTCAAAACTTCAACTATTATTCCTTGTTCTCCAGGTGGACGCCTGAATTCCAAAATCTACAACTATTGTTCCTTGTTCTTCAGGTGGGCGCCTGATTTCTTAAACTTTAAATATTGTTCCTTGTTCTCCAGGTGGACGCCTGACTTCAAAAACTTCAACTATTGTTCTTTGTTCTCTGGGTGGATGCCTAACTTCAAAATCTACAACTATTGTTCATTGTTCTCCATGTGGACGTCTTACTTCTAAAATCTACCACTATTGATCATTGTTCTCCATGTGGATGCCTGACATCAAAAAAAAATATTCAACTATTCTTCCTTGTTCTCCAGGTGGATGCCTGACTTCAAAAATCTACCATTATTGTTCCTTGTTCTCTAGGTGGACGCCTAAATTCAAAACTTCATCTATTGTTCCTTGTTCTCCAGGTGGACGCCCGACTTCGAAAACATTAACTATGTTTCCTTGTTCTTCAGGTGGACGCCTGACTTCAAAAACTTCAACTACTGTTCCTTGTTCTCCAGGTGGACGCCTGACTTCAAAAACTTCAACTATTATTCCTTGTTCTCCAGGTGGACGCTTGACTTTAAAAACTTCAACTACTGTTCCTTCTTCTCCAGGTGGACGCCTGACTTCAAAAACTTCAACTATTGTTCCTTGTTCTCAAGGTGGACGCCTGACTTCAAAAACTTCAACTATTGTTCCTTGTTCTCCAGGTGGACGCCTGACTTCAAAAACTTCAACTATTGTTCCTTGTTCTCCAGGTGGACGCCTGACTTCAAAAACTTCAACTATTGTTCCTTTTTCTCCAAGTGGACGCCTGACTTCAAAAACTTCAACTATTGTTCCTTGTTCTCCAGGTGGACGCCTGACTTCAAAAACTTCAACTATTGTTCCTTGTTCTCCAGGTGGACGCCTGACTTCAAAAACTTCAACTACTGTTCCTTGTTCTCCGGGTGGATGCCTGACTTCAAAAATAAATAAAACGAAAGGAATTTTCTACCCCAATTTGATAGCTAAGTGCATCGGTGAGTGTTATCTGAATCTTGTTACTAAATATTACTAAGAACTTGAAATGTATTCCCTTGTTCTCTAGGTGGGCGCCTGATTGCTGTACTTGAAATTTATTCCCTTGTTCTAGGTGGGCGCCTGATTGCTGAACTTGAAATGTATCCCCTTGTTCTCCAGGTGGGCGCCTGATTGCTGAACTTGAAATGTATTCCCTTGTTCTACATGTGGGCACCTGATTGCAACAAAAATAGACAAAACAAAGAAAATTTTCTGCCCCAGTTTGGTGGCTTGGCATAGATGTTTGTGTAAAACCAAATATCTTTAACAATTTAAAAAGCTAGATCCTGTTATCCAGGAGGGTCCTGAAAACTTCTCATTGAAACCTATCTCAAACATGCAAACTCTTGACTTATATTCATTTCGGGGTACGGCTTACGCTAGATCTTGATTGTATTTAACTAAGTCCCATTTTCCAGGAGGGTCATGAGAATGTATGCGATCAAACCTGTTTGGTACTTGCTCTTCCTTCGCGGAAAATTTCTCCGCCATCAACAACATTTCCTGCCCCTGTTTCAAAACACACAAAAAAATCTGGTCAGTTTAGGGTGTGGTGATTGGTTGTGATACTCCTGCTGGGGATGTATTTCCCTTCTCTCCTTTCCATACTTGATTTTGTCCGACTGCCTTGACCTCGGTCGAGAATTTCCGATCCTCTGACTACTCCTTATCCACAAACTTCCCAACTGTTGCTTTCCATTTCTAGTCTTCTTATCTAATCCCATACCTTTCACGGAATCTTAGACCATTGCATCATTTGGATTTCCAATGACGCCTTTTACATCCCATCGCATTATCTTTATCCCGTTCTAGCCGCACCTCGCTTTGCACCATATTGGAAATTGGTAGTAAGATTTGAAATTCCTTCTTATTTGTTAGAAACAAATTTTCACTAAAAAAAACCTTAGCCGAAAGAAAAAAAATGCGATGATTTCAAAAGACAAAAATAAAAGATAAGATCTTCCTTTAGAAGACTGTTTGAGGAAAGAAAAGTACTTATCTGAATGGGATAATTGATCCCAATGATCATAATGTGCACTTTGGATTAACCAACCCAGTCTATTCAATTCAATCAATTTCCAATTGTCTTGCTTCGCGCCTCAAGATTTTCACAACCCAATTATTTGCCGAATCACTATATTTGTTCTGCTTGATGCCTCGACGGATCTCTGACGTCAGCCTTATCTGATTTTCCCCTTTCTCTATTCCTCACCGCCTTATGGTGCCTGTGAAGGTTTTCACCAATAAGACTCTCTCATTTTTTGATTTCTCTCAGCTTTCATCGCCTAATAGTGCCCTTCGGGGGTTTTCACCACTAAGACTCTCTCATTTCTCTCATCCTTCATCGCCTTACAATGCCCTTGCGGGTCTTTACCAATAAGACTCTCTCATTTTTCATTTTTTTTCTTAAACCGGAGTGTTGCCCCTGGTATGAATCATCTTTAGTTGCTTGACTTGGTACCTCTCGAAGACTGATCGGGAGGTCTTTCTTTGGACATCAATATGGTTTTTGGATATGGTTGAAAGAAAAGGGTATCAAAAGCTCAAACCAAATTCAGCGGGTTAGAATTACAACTTTTGGAATCAAATTTCTTATCACAAACACAACTTCTGCACCAGTTTCTTGCTTGGGGATCTTTTGATTTTTTTTTCAACTATGACCGAGCCGTGAAGCTGCCTACGTATCCTTAAAAGGAATCAGGTCAAACGTAGTTCACCCGATTTTCCTTGTTGTTACAATTTTTCTCTTCACTTACTATTATATATTTTTTCTTTTCTGTTTTTTTCTTTTTCCTTCCTTTTCGTTACTGATTCCAAAAGAGGGGTATGAAATAAAATGAATAAGGTTCAAATAGGGGAAACAAAGGGTAAAGTGTTTAGATAGCGGAACAAATTGCCTTCGTCATTCCAATCTTCGAAACAATGCCAAATACAAACAATCACAATAAACAAAAGAAAATCATACATATTATCTTTTGACTGTATCAGAGTTAATGGTCGTGTCTACACATTTGCCTTCGATGTCTGTTAGAGACAAAGCACCATTGGATAACACTCTTGTCACAATGAACGACCCTTGCCAATTTGGAGCGAACTTGCTTTTCGCTTCGGCCTGATTTGGAAGGATACGTTTCAACACTTGCTGACCCACTTCAAACTTCCGGGGACGCACCTTTTTGTTGTATGCTCTTGCCATTCTCTTTTGATATAACTGACCATGACACACCGTTGCAAATCGTTTCTCAACAATCAAACTCAATTGATCCTATCGGGTTTTGACCGACTCATCATCATCAATCTCAGCCTCAGCAACAATCCGAAGGGACGGGATTTCAACTTTCACGGGTATTACTGCTTCAGTGCCATATACCAACAAATAAGGAGTTGCACCTATTGAGGTACGAACAGTAGTGCGATAAACCAACAGTGCAAAAGGTAATTTTTCATGCCATTGCCTGGAACCTTCTACCATTTTCCTCAGTATTTTCTTTATGTTCTTGTTGGCTGCCTCGACAGCTCCGTTCACCTTGGGACGATATAGGGTGGAATTACGATGGGTAATCTTAAACTATTGACACACTTCTTTCATCAAATTACTATTAAGATTAGTGCCATTGTTTGTGATGATTACCTTTGGGATTCCAAATCGACAGATGATATTTGAGTGAACAAAATCAACCACTGCTTTCTTGGTTACAGACTTGAAAGTTTTAGCCTCAACCCACTTGGTAAAATAATCAATGGCCACTAGAATGAACATGTGCCCGTTGGATGCTGCTGGCTCAATTGGTCCAATGACATTCATGCCCCAAGCAACGAAGGGCCATGGTGCCGACATTGTGTTCAATTCTGATGGTGGAGAATGAATCAGATCTCCGTGTACCTGGCATTGATGACACTTGTGCAAAAAACTGATACAATCTATCTCCATGGCGAGCCAATAATATCCTGCTCGAAGAATTTTCTTTGCCAGAACATGTCCACTCATATGTGGTCCGCAAACTCCTGAATGTACTTGGGACATGATAGTCATGTCTTCTCTAGCATCTATGCATCTTAACAAACCAAGGTCTGGTGTTCTTTTATACAAAACCCCTCCACTAAAGAAAAATCCACTCACCAACCGCCGAATTGTTCTCTTCTGATCCCCCTGTGGCTTGCACCGGGTATATCCCCATTCTAATATATTCTTTGATATCCTGAAACCATGGTTCGCCATCAAATTCCTCCTCTATCACATTACAGTAGGCATGATGATCGCGGATTTGAATATGCAAAGGATCGACATAAGCTTTGTCTGGGTGATGTAACATTGATGCCAAGGTAGCTAAAGCATCGGAAACCTCATTGTGAACCCTTGGGATATGCCTGAACTCTACTGATCAAAACCGCTGACAAATATCATGCAAACATTGTTGCTAAAGTATGTGTTTCAAATCCCGTGTTTCCCATTCTCCTTGAATTTGATGTACCGGGAGGTCTGAGTCCCCCAAGACCAAAACTTCTTGGACATCCATGTCTGCGGCTAGTCTTAAACCAAAAATGTATGCCTCGTACTCAGCCATATTGTTGGTACAATAGAAACAAAGCTGAGCCGTAGCAGGATAGTGATGTCCTATTTAAGAAATAAGCACAACCGCTATCCCAACTCATTTCATGTTCGCAGCTCCATCGAAGAAAAGTTTCCAACCTGTTTGTTCAGTCAGTTCCAACTCATCAATATGCATCACTTCTTCATCAGGAAAATAAGTCCTCAATGGCTTGTATTCTTCTTCGACCGGGTTCTCGCCCAATGTTTGTGCTTTCATTGCAGTCCTCATCACGTAGACGATGTCAAACTCGGTGAGTAAAATTTGCCACTTTGCAAGTCTCACGGTGGTCATAGGCTTTTGAAAGATATACTTCAATAGATCCAATCGTGAGATGAGGTAAGTAGTATATGATGACAGATAATGCTTCAACTTTTGTGCTACCCAAGTTAGGGTGTCACACGTCCTCTCAAGGTGAGTGTACTTAACCTCATAAGCTGTGAATTTCTTTCTAAGATAGTAGATGGCATGTTCGTTCCTGCCAGTGATGTCATGCTGCCCCAGTACGCAGCCAAATGAATTTTCCAGGACTGTTAAGTAAAGAATCAGAGGTCTTTCTGGTTCCGATGGGACCAACACAGGTGGATTCGACAAGTATCCTTTTTCTTATCAAATGCTTCTTGACACCCATCATTCCATTTGACCGCGGTATCCTTCTTCAGCAACTTTAAAATGGGCTCATAAGTTGTCGTGAGCTGAGCAATAAACCTACTGATGTAGTTCAATCTCCCTAATAAACTCATTATCTCAGTCTTGTTCCTTGGAGGTGGCAATTCTTAGATGGCTTTGATCTTTGATGGATCCAACTCAATGCCTCGCCGACTGACTATGAATCCCAATAGCTTTCCAGATGGAACACCAAATGTGCACTTGGCAGGGTTAAGCTTAAGGTTGTACCTGTGAAGTCTCTAAACGAATTTCCTCAATTCATCGACGTGGTCGGCCTACTGCTTCGACTTAATGATCACATCATCTATGTACACCTCAATTTCCTTGTGTATCATATCGTGAAACACAGTAGTCATTACTCTCATGTATGTTGCCCTAGTGTTCTTCAAACCAAATGGCATTACCCGATAACAATAAGTTCCCCACGGTGTGATGAATGTTGTCTTCTCTACATCTTCTACATCTATCAGAATCTGGTGATATCCAGCATAACAATCCACAAAAGACCCAATTTCATGCTTGGCACAATTATCGATCAAAATGTGGATATTGGGTAATGGGAAGTTATCCTTTGGGCTTGCTTTGTTAAGATTGCGGTAATCAATGTATACCCTGATTTTGCCATCCTTCTTTGGTACTGGCAAAACATTAGCCAGCCATTCAGGATATCGAGTGACTCGAATCACCTTAGCATCCAGCTGCTTGGTGATTTCTTCCTTAATCTTCACACTTATATCAGTTTTGAATTTTCTCAATTTTTTCTTGACCGGAGGGAATGTTGGATCAGTGGGCAATTTATGAACCACTAAATCAGTGCTTAAACCCGTCATGTCGTTATATGACCATTCAAAAACATCTTTGTATTCCATGAGTATTTTAATTAATTCTTCCCGAGTCTTTGGTTCAAGATGACGCTTATTTTAGTTTCTCTGATATTATCCGTGTCCCCTAAATTGATGGCCTCTGTATCATTCAAATTGGGTTTAGGTTTTTCCTCAGAATGATTTAATTCTTTACTAATATCTTCGAAAGCCTCATCTTCGTCAAATCACAATCTACCTCTTGAACTATTATTTCAGAATCATATTGATTTTTTAGATTGGGCTGAGGATTCCTCATGGATGCCATGTCATTAGGAACAGCGTAAAAAGAACTGTATATAAAAGAAAAGAAGAAAACAAAAACTAAAATTTATCAGGATGAAGAAGAAAGGAAATTGCATTTCATAGGAAGATGGAAGATAACAAGGTTTGCACACTCAAAAACAGACTAAAAATAAAATCTGAATTACAACCCTGGAATAATCCATACAAACTTAAAGGAAAATCAAAGAAAACTACTAAGACTCCTTTTGAGTAGGGAGAGGAGTAGCCTTCCAATTATTAAGCCTTTCTTTTGGTCCGACAAACTGTACTTCTGCACCGCTAGAACCTTCGCCGAATTCTACCATGTTTACACCGCTGAACAACTGCTCAAACCTCTCTATCAACTCCTTATCAGGATCAACCTCAGCACTGGGAATCGTTGTTACTGGTCGTCTTCTGGTACTCGACTTGACAAATGACCTGGAGAGACAGGGGACCGGCTTTGGAAGGACCCATGCTCTCTGTTTCAGCTTCCTGGCTCTTCTTCTGTTAGTGGTTGTGGGTTGGAATCCTAAACCAAAGGTTCCCACATTTCCGGGGAAGGACACTGGCTGTATGACGCCTTGCAAAGCTTACCCAGACCCTTTCATGGTACAAAACCATTCTTCAGCATTTCATATGCTGCTATGATACAGCGGTCATCTTTGCATTTGGGATACGCTTCCCTTCTGGAACTTTCTCGACCGACATTGCGTCAAAAACCTGGTAGACCCATGGACCCTTATTATCTTCCATTTCAATAAATGGCACAATGGTGTTGCTGTGTGCGCACAAATTATCTTCTCCGTGCACCACTATCTCCTGTCTGTCCCATTCAAATTTGACCATCTGATGTAGAGTTGATGGTACTGATTTAGCAGTGTGGATCCACGGTCGACCTAATAGCAGATTGTATGAAACAGCTATGTCCAACACTTGGAATTCCATTGGGAACTCCATCGGTCCTATCGTCAGCTCCAATATTATATCCCCGACCGAGTCTTTGCCTCTGCCGTCAAATCCCCACACAGAGATGTTGTTCTTACGGATCCTCTCATTTTCTACTTTCAGCTTGCTTAGAGTGGAGAGAGGACAGACGTTTGCACTTAAATCGTTATCAACCAATACCCGTGTGACCACAGAGTTCTCGCACTTCACTACAAGATAAAGGGCCCTGTTGTGTTCCGTGCCCTCTACGGCAATTCATCATCAGAGAAAGTTTCCCTGTTCACTTCGAAGATTTTGTTGGCTATTTTCTAAAAGTGATTCACAGTGATCTTGTCGGGAACATGGGCCTCATTTAAAATTTTCATTAATGCTTGGCAGTGCTCGTTCGAATGGATCAATAATAAAAGCAATGAAATCTGAGCTGGTGTCTTCTTCAGTTGCTCTATAATGGAATAGCCCTGCATTTTCATCCTTTTCAAGAACTCTTCTGCTTCCTCTTTAGCCACGGGCTTCTT
The DNA here is from genome assembly GCA_026770625.1 of Nicotiana glauca. Taxonomy (NCBI): domain Eukaryota; kingdom Viridiplantae; phylum Streptophyta; class Magnoliopsida; order Solanales; family Solanaceae; genus Nicotiana; species Nicotiana glauca. Next base: position 27,328 of record MU712355.1, read on the forward strand.
CGCTGAAGCTAAACTATCCTTAGCTTTCCTCAAATCTGCGGGAGCTAAACATCTTCTCGACCGGGTTAACCCTTGGGCTTCACAGACCTCCTCCTTAACCTCCTTTCCTTTATAAATCCCTGCCACCCATCCGTAGTTCCATGGAATAGCCTTGCTGTTGACTATTGGTAACTGGGTTACCGGCTTGATAATAACCTGATCTGCCCGGGCTCCTTCCACAATTAGGATGGGTTTGTTTGTTGCTCCCGACACAATCACCCTCACTCTTTCTGGTTTCATTGCGATCTTACTTGGAGACTCCTTATCAACTACCACAGATGGCTCAACGCTCCTTTCGCTCGACTCGAGCACTGACTTTTCCCTTGTTGGCTGTTCAATTGTCTTTATCTCATTGGACCGTATTGTCATCACGGTTTGTAATGGATTCTTCGGCTATCCCCCTTTGTGCACAATTTTAATCATGTTCGCCTCTAGGTGGGCTGGCATTGGATTCCTATTGATATTGGATGCCTCAGGAGCTTGAACTTCAATTATATTAGTATCGACGAGCTCTTGTATCGCACTTTTCAAGTGCCAACATTTCTCTGTTTCATGGCCCGGAGCACCTGAATAGTACTCACAACTGACAGAGTAATCAAGATTTTTTGGAGGTGGATTTGGCAGTTTAGATTGTATTGGCCTCAGCATGTTAAGTTGTTTGAGTCTGTGGAACAAACTGGCATATGAATCCCCCAATGGAGTATATGTTTTCTTCTTCTGTGCCCTTTCACCCCTGAATGCTGGACTAGGTCGGAAGCTTTGACCGGGAGGGTTTCTATTCTGTGGAGCGGGAGCATGCCATTGGGCGTCGGCCGGAGGTTGGTTGTACGTTTGTGCGTGGTGGACCGAAAAATGAGGTTTGGGAGGTGGATAGTAGTGTTGTAGTGGGCTATATGGAGCGTGGGGGTAAGTTTGAGGGTGGGATTGAAGCTGGTTATAGTAAGGTGATGGGCCCCTGGGCCAAGTTCTTGATTCGATTGTCGAAACGTTCTCTTTCTTCTTCCTTCCCAATATACACCAGTGCCGTTTTGGATGGCCTGGGTGGTCGCCTTAATTTTTAAATAACTCATGATTTTGTTGGACTTAAGTCCTTCCTCTACCATGTTCTCCATTTTTACCACTTCGTTAAAAGATTTCCCTACTGCCGACACCAAGTGACCGAAATACGTGGGCTCTAAGGCCTGCAAGAAGTAATCAAACATTTCACTCTCTTTCATCAGAGGGTCAACCCTCGCAGATTGCTCTGTCCAGTGAAAGCCATATTCTCTAAAACTCCCCCCGGCTTTTTCTCGATTTTCGTCAGTGACAAACGATCTGGGACAATCTCAAGATTATACTAAAAGTGGCACGAAAATGCTTGGGCTAGATCATACCAAGTGTACCACCGACCATGGTCTTGCCAGGTGTACCATTCCGGTGCTGAGCTGCTCAAACTTTGACTGAAGTAGGCCATTAATAATTCATCTCTCCCCCCTGCTCCTCTCATCTTACTGCAAAAACATCTCAAATGGGCCACTGTATCACCGTGTGTATTGAACAAATCAAATTTGGGCATTTTGAACCCTGCCGACAACTGTACATTCGGAAATAACCACAGGTCTTTATAAGCCACGCTCACAAGACCTCCTAATCCCTACATGTCCCAAAAGGATTGTTCTAGGCTTTTCATTTTTCTGAGCATCTCCTCTTGTTCAGGATTTTTGGCTGGTTTTTCTGCTCCTATCGGGAGGTTAGAACATGGATCATAAGTGTGGGTTTCGGGAGCTTTGAAGGTGGGCTCCGGTGGGTAGTAGTGGTTGTCCTGAGCCTGGAACATGGGCTCGCTAGAGGAGTTGTAGAGTGCAGCTGGTGGGGATGCCACTGAGATAGGGGTGACAGGCGGAGGAGGGTATGGAATTCGTTTTGATAGTGGAGCTTGGGGTATGTGGGAAGTAGTGCCATGGTAGTGTTGGTAAATGGGAAAGCCTGGATCGGTGGCAGGGTGATCCTGAGATTGAGCTGGTGGTGGGGTAATAGCAGGATTAGCAGGGTAAGCCGGTGGTGATTGTCCTTTGGTCCAGGCCTGATACATTTTGGCCGTTTGTTGCTTAAATTTGTTCATTTCCTCTTTCATCTTATTGATATCCAACTCTTCCACCTCGACACTTGTGTCTACATCCGGGATAGACATAATTTTTGCTATTTCCCCTTTTGATCTGGTTTGGTAAAGGTAGTGTGCTAGTATGCTTAGGTGAACTAACGGCTTGAGTTCTGGGAACAACAACAAACTTGTCAGTGATTAGAGCTTAAAAGATAGGTAATCACATACTGGCATGAATGCACCTAAACAATCAACCTTTTCTACCATGTATTTACTTGGTTGCTTGTATCATTCCGGCTATTCCTTTTGTAAGCACGTGATTTTTGCCCTGTATGAAAATAATTCCTAAAAAATAGACGAAAATAATTTTAATTGATTTTTAGGTATTTTTCTTTATTTAGTTACATTTCAAACATTAAAACAAAATCATAGAAAAAAAAGCCATAAAAATGTCACATTTTAATTTCAAACCAACTTAGGTTTAATTTGCAGTTAGGAATTAATTACATTGAGCTAATTGTGCTATTAATCAAAAATTAAAAAAATGATCATTTTTACATAGTTAGATAATTAGCTTAATTTTACAATTTGAATTAATTTAGGAATTTAGTTTAGGTTTTTAATTAAT